>JAVGWX010000014.1:61232975-61282975 GCA_036924085.1 Ariolimax columbianus
ATCTGACTGGAGAAGCGCAGTCAAAGCGGGTGTAGCTAACAGCGTGTGGTGAAAGACCAGAGCAGACGCGAGATCCGGAAACCACGACCAGCGGGAACACCATCACCTTCTACAGACGACGTGTGCCCGTCATGCAGCAGATATTTTCGTGCCTGCATTGGCGTGTCCGACCACATGCGCACCCACATCCATCATTATAAGCTGTGACAAAAATGATGTTGGCAGTCCCCACCGGCAATGACGGTCAGCTATTATTATTTTTTCATTGATTTATTAGTGCTCCTTCTTCATCTTCTTCGTCCGTTCTCAAACTCCCGCTACCAAGCCCAGAACGTTCTCAATCTCCCGCTACCAAGCCCTGAACGTTCTCAATCTCCCGCTACCAAGCCCTGAACGTTCTCAATCTCCCGCTACCAAGCCCAGAACGTTCTCAATCTCCCGCTACCAAGCCCTGAACGTTCTCAATCTCCCGCTACCAAGCCCTGAACGTTCTCAATCTCCCACTACCAAGCCCTGAACGTTCTCAATCTCCCACTACCAAGCCCTGAACGTTCTCAATCTCCCACTACCAAGCCCTGAACGTTCTCAATCTCCCACTACCAAGCCCTGAACGTTCTCAATCTCCCACTACCAAGCCCTGAACGTTCTCAATCTGCAAGTAGCAGGATGTAGTCCAGAGAATGGAATGCGTTGTGTCGCTAGTTTACATCTGGGCTAAATCAATGATTCACTTATAGCTTAAGGAATATTTAATTTAATGGACAAATTAAGGAATATTTAATTTAATGAACAAATAACTTATTTATATGAGAATTTACTAACTCATTTGTAAAGAAAATAGATTAGTAATCTATAAAAAAAATAAATAGCTCCATTTTAAAAGAATGAGCAACAAAATTTTTAAAAAAATACATTTTACATATAATTAATTAAATAACTCTTGTAATTTGTAATGGATGAATTTCGCTTTTATAAATGAGTAAATAACTGATTTGTACAACAATAAATAACTCATCTACCCAACAATAACACGTTTTATACAACAATGGATAAAATTTAAACAATTAATAACTCATTTATACAACAATTAATAATTCATTTATACAACAATTAATAACTCATTTATACAGAGAGAAACTAATTAATACAACCATTAACTAATTTATATTGCAATGGAAAAACTCGTATATACTAAATAAATTTACAAAACAATTAATTCATTTTCTCAGGAACCCCCCCCCCCCCCCGCTCACCCCCCCCCCGCCCCCCCCCAAAAAGGGGGGGGGGAAAGATTTTGATTGAGTTTGAAAGAATGGCACAGGAAAAAAGGACGGAGAGTGTATTTGAAGAGCAGGCATGCTTCACAGGGAGCCTGGAGAGTTTTAATTGATTGAATACTGAATACTAGTATACTCAGCAGCATTTGCCACTGGGAGACGCTGCAACAACTTCAGTGCCGAAGCCAGTGCCCTGAGACAAGCAGCTGAAACCCTTATAGACCATAAGGAGCAGGCAGAAAAGCAAGTGGTCATTTTCACAGACGCCCTCGCAGTGTTAATGGCGCTCGAGAACCAGCATAAAAATGAGCTCGGTGCTCTGGCAGACTCGCTCGAGCGCCTGTACCAGTGCTTAAAAAAAACGCACAGTCTACTGCAACACTCCAGGCAACGAGGAGGCAGACAGGCTCGCCAGAGATGGAGGAATTCTGCAGCAGAGTGATACAGAAATCACATACAATGAGACAAAAGCATTCAACAGGGCAACATATAGAGGAAAAGGAAAAAATACCACCCTGGCCACATAGAAAACAATGCCTACCCTCAACTCTCCAGACAAGACCAGGTGATAATTTTCCGGCTACGCACAGGTCACAACAGACTTAGAGGCCATATGTACAACAAGTTCAAGATTGGCACTACAGACCTTTGTGCCTGCGGCATAGCCCCCTTAAAGGCATAACATATTTTGCAGTCCTGTCCACTGTATACCGACAAAAGAAGCCAGTGTCCTTCCACGAGAAGCTGTACGGAAGCGTACAGAGCCTTGAGTCGACCGCTGCCTTCGTTAGAGTCATTGAAGTTGAGGTCTGCAGATGAACGAGGAAGAAGAAGAAGAAGAAGAAGAAGAAGAAGATTGAATACTGAATGGGTAATATTGAAATGTGTGTGTATGAATTTAGTTTTACCTTGTGTGGCTGGGAAAGGGTCAGAATAGTCACTGCGAGTAAAATGTAATGTACGGGGTATGCGTTCTATGAAAGTTTGAGAACCACTCACATATCCAGAATTGTCTGATCTATAAAGCGTACGTACCGTTACTGGAATAACGAGACCATGTTTGCGCAGAGATCTGTCACAACCCAATAGGTCGTGGATGGAGTAGTTCTGACTGTCAAATAATTCGAGTGGCTAATGCGTCAGTGACGTTGGCATTTGCTGCTATTGAATTTAACAAGAAAAGACAGGAAAAAAAGAAAGGCACTCCAGATTCATGGATGGAAAAGATCTGTCAGGATTTCTTTCCGGTACAGAATTTTAGACGGGTGTTAAAAGGCTGTCTATTTGTCTGTCATGCCGTTATTGCTCGGGAGATTTCCTGGAGGGATATGTGGGAGACAGACAACAATATGCCCACTGCCGTGCTGAGAGCGTGTCATTCGATGTGAATGGCAGAGCTCATTCATTGGCTCTTCCGTCTCGTCAGGCGATAGTAATTGTGCTTTTAGCACAAAGCCCGGGCAGAAGTATAGAGACCATGTGTTGCCCATGCAGTATGGTCCCTCTCTCGGTCTGCCTGTTTTGCTCAAAGGGAAAGGTGGTACCAATACATTTGGAACAAGGCAAGCTGCAGAAGCTGCCGGATCAGCAGCGCAATGCTCTATCTGTTCGCATGTCGGGGCTTCACTCCTAGACCAGTCACCAACCAAGGCTAAGGGCCTGGTCTGCCCTGCCACAACACTCAGCTGATGTTGTCTTCCCTCGCTAGGATAAGACATTGTATCCTCTCGCGTGTGCCCCTTCGCACATCGTCAGTTGTCAGGTTTGGTAGACGCTGACCAACTTTCAGAGTTATCAGAAGACAGGTTGCACAGCCATATCTGACAAAACCCAACAAGGTACACCAGTATCTTATCTGCAAGGCTTCAGATGGTTTGAAATCAGAGTTTTCCTTCTCCTAGATGAGCTGTCTTCATAGGATTTCCAGCCCCTTCTGTAACTCATTTATATGGGAGATTGTGAGAGACTTTGTCGACTGCAACACTGAAATCTATCGTGGAAAAATTAATAGGACCTTGCATATTATAAGATGCGACTAATAAACATTGTTAGCATCATCATTATGTAAACGCCTGACTGAAAACTACAGGAGCTAGGCTTTATTAAGAACTGCCAAGTGGAGTCAATTGGAGTGTTGGACCTATCCTCCAACAAATGGAGTGTTGGACCTATCCTTCAACAAATGGCTGGAATCACATTTTTATTCCTAAAAGCAGGGTAGTGTAAGCCAGGAATATGTAGGCCTTTTTTTTTTTTGCAGATGGATCGACTGCGGTAGTTAATTGAGTCATTGACTCAATGAATATTTTGTGCGTTTATCTAGTCATGACTTTTCCACTAGTTCCTTGGGTCAGCGTGGGGAGCCGCTCTTTTCTGTATAGTGCTAAAGGCATGTCTGAAAAAGTCTTCATCCCATAACGATTTAGAATATCCGTATAATTTCCTATCCATTTAAATATCGGTCTGCCACGGTTTAAAAAACACTATCGTAGTTATAGGCGCACAGAGGTCGTTGGTAACTCTGCATTCTCATTAGGTGGCTAAACTATTTTATTTTCTCCTCGTCAATATGTTTAGAGCAGGGTCCTGCTTCAACTATTCTTCTTACATCTTCTTTGTGCATTCTGTCTCTCCAAGTTACGTGGATTGTTTTCTGGAGACATCTCATCTCACATATCGTGATCTTTCTCTCTAGAGTTTCTGTTAATGTCCATGTTTGGCACTGGTAGCAGAGAGTTAGCATGAATATACTATTAATTAGCATTCTTTTTATAGACATGTTTATGTTAGGGTGTTTCAATAATGGTGACAGCTGGTATGACATGTTTATGTTATGGTATTTCAACAATGATGACGGCTGGTAATGTAATTGCATTTGCTTTTTGGCAGTTGATCTCAATTTCTCTGTCTAAACCTCCATCCTGTGTGAAAACACTGCTCAAGTACCTGATCTCAATCTCTCTTTCTAAACCTCCATCCAGTGTGAAAACACTGGCCAAGTACCTGATCTCAATCTCTCTTTCTAAACCTCCATCCTGTGTGAAAACACTGCCCAAGTACCTGATCTCAATCTCTCTTTCTAAACCTCCATCCTGTGTGAAAACATTGCCCAAGTACCTGATCTCAATCTCTCTTTCTAAACCTCCATCCAGTGTGAAAACACTGCCCAAGTACCTGATCTCAATCTCTCTTTCTAAACCTCCATCCTGTGTGAAAACACTGCCCAAGTACCTGATCTCAATCTCTCTTTCTAAACCTCCATCCAGTGTGAAAACATTGCCCAAGTACCTGATCTCAATCTCTCTTTCTAAACCTCCATCCTGTGTGAAAACACTGCCCAAGTACCTGATCTCAATCTCTCTTTCTAAACCTCCATCCTGTGTGAAAACACTGCCCAAGTACCTGATCTGAATTTCTCTGTCTAAACCTCCATCCAGTGTGAAAACATTGCCCAAGTACCTGATCTCAATCTCTCTTTCTAAACCTCCATCCTGTGTGAAAACACTGCCCAAGTACCTGATCTCAATTTCTCTGTCTAAACCTCCATCCAGTGTGAAAACATTGCACAAGTACCTGATCTCAATCTCTCTTTCTAAACCTCCATCCTGTGTGAAAACACTGGCCAAGTACTTGAACTCTTGCACTTGTTTGATCTTGGTCCCTTTTAGCAAAATGTTAAAGTCTTCAGGCGATCTGCTTATATGTAAAGCTTCTGTTTTGAATGCATTAATTTCCATCTGTATCTTTTGCCCAGATAGTTGAGAGCAGTCGGGTGTCGCTGGAGATCGTCTTCACTCTCGAATAGTGGACATCACCTGCAAAACGTTCATTTAGCTGATCGACCTCTGTCCATTCTTCCTCAGCATTTCTTTCTAAATCGTCTCCTCTCTCGTATGGTAGGCATTGATCACCTGTAACACGTAAATGTAAATCGTCTCCTCTCTCGTATGGTAGGCATTGATCACCTGTAACACGTAAATGTAAATCGTCTCCTCTCTCGTATGGTAGGCATTGATCACATGTAACACGTAAATGTAAATCGTCTCCTCTCTCGTATGGTAGGCATTGATCACCTGTAACACGTAAATGTAAATCGTCTCCTCTCTCGTATGGTAGGCATTGATCACCTGTAACACGTAAATGTAAATCGTCTCCTCTCTCGTATGGTAGGCATTGATCACCTGTAACACGTAAATGTAAATCGTCTCCTCTCTCGTATGGTAGGCATTGATCACATGTAACACGTAAATGAATAAACAAAACATTTTTCGTCAAAAGCTTTTATTTATACTATTTCTTGTTTTTGTTTTTATATGTGGCGCACGCTTCTTGCTTTTCTTTTTACGAGCACCGGGTTGTTGCAGGCGCTTTGACAATCGTTTCTCACGTTGCGCTGACGAGCTCAGTTGCAAGCAGGGGCGGTAAAGATCTGGCATTCAGCCGAAACATGGTCGCGTGATTGAATAAAAGAAATATAAAGAAACTTTTTATTTGTTTTTGTAAAATCTTTCGAATAACCTGTCCAATGATAACCTGTCCAATAATAAACTGTCCAATAATAAACTGCCCAATAATAAACTGTCCAATATCTATCAAAATGTGATAGATTAACAGGTACGACCAGTGGAGAATATAAACAAAATGTCTTCGTTTTTGGTTAATGGGAAGTTGGTAAAATTTGAGAAATAGAAAGTCACGCATCCGTTCAGCGGTCATATAAAGTTAAATAAAAACTTTTAAATAGAAGTGTATTTGATCAATCTCTGTTCTTTTTTCCTCTGCATTTCTTGTGAATGTGTACAAATTTATTTTTGCGATGTAAACTTTCCTTACAAGTCAAGTACAGCTGTACTGAATCATTATATAGTATATACCGAAGTGTTTAGGATTGTCAGCAGATTAAAGTGCAGCAGTGGTGTTGAATAATTATACGATTATTATACGATCCTCCACGGAAAGGTGCAAGGCAGACGAGAAAGAGGACATCCCAAAAAGAGGTGGGAGGGCAACATAATAGAATGGACCAATCTCCGACCAGAAGAGGCACAGGCAGCGGCCGCTGAGAGAGAGTGTTGGGGTGGTCTTGTGAGGATGTCTTCATGTGTACCCCAACGACCTCACCGGTTATGGGATGACCTGATATCGCATTAATGTGTACTATAACCGAAGCTATCCACAATGAGCCGCGTATAGGGCCCAACTCCTGCTACTCGGTGCTCCAGTCGACCCAGCTGTAAATAGGTGTCTGGCTGATGGATGATGAAGGCAAATGGCAGCGAGGAAGGGAACTGGTCACTCCATTTTACAAAGTCGTATTAGTATAATGAAGGCTCTAACACTTTATCATTGACGGCATTGCCTGCTAAAAGGACTATCTTTACTTTTATTATCTTTATGCGTATTAAGTTCTTTTATTTTTAGTTGCTTCTTTATTTGCGTTCAGGATTTTCGGTCATGCTATATCTGCAGGCCAGTCGCCATGATGAAGTCTGTAGTCTTCACCAGGTCGGAGCGGCTGCCCCACAGCTTTTGTCTCAGCTCCGCACCCTCTGGCCAGGTCTGGAATCTCATTTCCCAATAGAGTGGGCATTCCTGCAGAATGTGTTCAGGGTTCTGCCCCCCCCCCTCTCCTCTGTTCCACATGGGGACCCATCGGTGTGTGAGATCGTTAGTCGATATAGATGTTCTAGCCAGCATCCATGCACTGCTAGAAAAAGCACGACTAGGATGGGCCGGACACCTCGTCCGTATGTCAGACGAGCGGCTCCCAAAGAAGATTTTCTACGGCGAGCTGAGAGAGAGATGGCGCGAGAGAGGGCGCCCAAAGAAACGTTTTAAAGACGGTCTGAAGGACTCACTGAAAAGGTGCCAGATAGACATCGACACCTGGGAATGTCTTGCATAAAACAGATCTGACTGGAGAAGCGCAGTCAAATCGAGTGTAGCTACCGGCGAAGACGACCGTGTTGTGAAAGCCCAGAGCAGACGCTAGACCCGGAAATCCCGAACAGCGGGAACACCATCCCCTTCTACAAACCTCGTGTGCCCGATATGTAGCAGATGTTTTCGTGCCCGCATTGGCCTATTCAGCCACATGCGCAGCCACACCCAGCAGGGAAATCTGTGACAAGGATGATGTCGGCCCTCCTCGTCGATAACGGCCAGCTAGTATAGATGTTCTATTAGTCTGCAGTGGCCAGTTCTCTGACGAAATAAGGTAGTTTGTTGTTTTCTTTTGAGTTGGTGAATTAGGTCTGGTCTACTTCTTATGTTTCTGTCTTCTCTCCATTGGTGTATATACTGATTTCTGGTGATGTTCTTGATTTCTCTGTATGGTACTCGATGATTAAATTGTGCCTTCTCACTACCATCACTTGCTATAGCGTCAGCTCTCTTTTCCTGTGGTACGCAGTGTCTGACTACCCATTGGAGCGTTATTCTTGAGGATCTGCTAAATCATGTCTGATTTCTGATCAGCAGTTTGTTGTTTGTTTTCTGTATTGCCTCTGTTTTCTGTATTGCCTCTGTTCTCTGTATTGCCTCTGTTTTCTGCATTGCTTCTGTTTTCTGTATTGCCTCTGTTTTCTGTATTGCCTCTGTTTTCTGTATTGCCTCTGTTTTCTGTATTGCCTTTGTTCTCTGTATTGCCTCTGTTTTCTGTATTGCCTTTGTTTTCTGTATTGCCTCTGTTTTCTGTATTGCCTCTGTTTTCTGTATTGCCTCTGTTTTCTGTATTGCCCTCTCTGCTGAACCATCTGTGTACTCCTGTGACAATGTTAATTCTCTTCCTGCGGCCTACCAGACCACTGGGAAGATAGTTTGTGATTGACTAAGCAATTTATTACTTCTTTCGGACCTTGGTCGGAACATGACTAACAAACAGCTCTTTTCAACTTTCAACCTTCAGTGGTTCTTATAAACTCACAGCGTGTACAAGGGAGCTCCGAGTTTATTGTTGTCTCCAAGAAGACTAGTAGCTCGATCACTTGTCTTTTGAAACTAGGCGTGGCTTGAGGCTTAAATCTTGCAGGTTTCGAACGCCCGCGGTTTTGAGTATGTTTGCTGGGAAACTAAAGCCTCACCTCTGCCATTCGAAAACTCACTTTGAATTGATAATATAACAAGATCGGAAAGCTATGATTATTTATCCCATGGAGGCTGTTAGACGTTTGTGCTTCGGAAATTTTTGCTGAGACTTTGGTTTTGCTTGGTTTGACTTTGTTTGTTCTTAATCTCCCGCTACCAAACCCTGAAATGGCTTAAGTAGCAGAATTTAGTCCAGAGATTGGAACGCGTTGTGTCGTAGTTTACAGCTTGACTGCGATATTTGCACCTTTCGGTCGAACACATCCGACTTACATACCGGGTTAGCATTCCCTCTTCGATCCCTTCTCCTTTGCCAGTCTGCCCTGCTGCAGCCTGTTATCCAGGATCATCGCGTGGAGGTGTAGAAGGGTCTTGGCAGCTCTGGTTCGCAGCTCTGGTTCGCAGGCCCTGACGCTAGCAGTCAGCTATGGGTCGCTGACCACTGCAGCTTATGCCCTCTGCTGAGAGATTGAATACATATGGTACACGCAGCCATGTTGGTAGGACCAGCGCAGATAGTGTCTGACTGACACGCGGCATTCCCTTAGTGACGCCACTAGATGTATGGTAGAAAACTCTCTGTGTGTTATAGAGATAAGAATAGACTCGCCATTACCACCATCACGATAATCACAGCCATCATCAACATCTTCATGGCCACTATCTCTATCACCACCACCCCCACCATCACCCCCACCATCACCATCATCTGCGATCGTTTCGTGAAAAGCGATTAACAGTGCCAACAAATTAGGGAGACATGATCCCATTTCTGACTCTGCTGTGTTGGATGAAGTGTTAGAGCCTTCCTTGTACGAGGTCACAGCTTGTTTATAAGGTCGGGTTCCCAGTTCACTTCATTGCTGCTTTACCTTACCTTCCCTAACATTAAACCATTACCCATTTACAGCTGGGTCGACTGACACGTACCCCATACTTCTGCCGTGAAAAGAGATTGCTTTACAGCTATGGTAATCAGACGCCTAAAGGTAGAAGACTCACTAACTCATACTTTTGTCCCCCCACCGTCTCGAATAACCACCTGGGCTGCAATAGGGTGATCTAGATCTGGGGAATGCCAGAATAAATATGTTGCATTCTTCGCATTTTTTCGGTCCATCTGTATTTGGTCCTTCTTTCTACCATTTCTATTCCTCTCTCGCATTCTCTCTGTCCATCTGTATTTGGTCCTTCTTTCTGTCCATCTGTTTTTGGTCTTCTCTGTCCATCTATTTTTTGGTTTTTCTTTCTGTCCATCTGTATTTGGTCCTTTCTCTATCCATCTGTATTTTATTTTTCTTTATGTCCATCTGTATTTGGTCCTTCTCTCTGTTCATCTGTATTTGTTTTCCACTTTCGGTTCATCTGTATTTGGTTCTTTCTGTCCATCTGTATCTAGTTCTTTCTGTCATTTCTATTCCTCTCGTGTTTTTTTCTGTCCAACCGTATTTTCTTCTTTCTGTCCATCGGTATCTAGTTCTTCTTTCTAACATTCATGTGTCTTTATTATTCCTTCATTTATATCTCTTTTTCTATCATTCCTGTCTTTCTTAAACAAAATATAATTCCTTTGTGTGTGTGCAGCTTGTTTTCTTCATTTTTCTGTTCCCTCCTCTTCGGTCCACGATTTCTTTTAATGTGAAGATATTTTCTCCATTTGTTCGATTCCTTCAACCCCTAATATTATACGCAATAGCAGTTCCGACTGTCATCAAGCAGTCTTCTTCACATACGCATTGCCTGTACTTCAAGCCCTCAAGAGGAGTTCTCCCACATCTGAAGAATGAACTAAGTAGGGTAGTTGCTATTAAACTTCAGTGGCTACCTCCCATTTTGTTCTACTATAGAATAAAAGACAGACATGATTGTAAAAAGGGGAAGTAAGTGTGAACAGAAAGGGAGTGAAATCGCATTTTTTAGTAAAAAAAAGATTTCCATGATGTTAAAAGAAATCAGAACTACCAAACTACGACTACCAACAGGGATAGATCACCATTCTTCTCCCTCAATGCATGGCATAACAGACTAAATAAACACATGTCTGCTTGACCACTGTACACGTGTGGACTTAGCCAACGAACAGCAGATACCATATTAAAGGACTGTTCTCTGTATAACTATTTGTAGAAGACTCACTGTCCAAATTACTCAGTATTAAACCCAAAGTTGAACTAGTTAACTAAAAGCACCAAACAGTGGCACAGTTCCTCGGAGGAACTACTCAGTGTAAAAATTAATGAGCCAATACGGTAAGTAGAGATCGTCAAGGGAAATAACCGAGCATGCTCGATCTTAGTAAGGGACACAACTTATCTATTTTAATATGAACAGTTATTACATCTTCTACTTCTAAATCCATCAACGTCTGTCGTTAGAGGCGTGGGGAAGTGCAGTTTTCTTTCGTGTACCACATGTGTCGTTAGAGGCGTGGGGAGGTGCAGTGTTCTTTCGTGTGCCAGATGAGTCGACAATATTGTCATTAGGCAATTTGTTCAGTATTTCACTTACACTATAAATCCATCTTGTTCTTGGTCTCCCTCCTGCTTTGCAACCCTCTTGCCTGATGTTGTAGATCTGTACGGTTGATATTTTTGGATGCATTCTCGTCATGTGTCCACACAACTTTATTTTCTGCCTTTCCATGTTTTTCACCCACGGTGTTGCACCCACATTCTGTCTGATATCTCCGTTTCGTACTCTATCCTGCCTTGTGACCCCCGATATCCTTTCTCAAACACTTCATTTCACATATCAGGGGACGGTGTGGCCTAGTGGTTAAGTGGCACGGCTCACAATCGGAAGGTGCTGGGTTCGATCCCCATCACAGCACCGGCCGTTACCCCGGGGAAGCAAACCCTTAGAAAAATGCAGGAGGAAGCAGACCCATACATAAAATGCATGCTGAAGTCGGATGCACTGGGCCGACAGGCGCAAAATAAAAACCACAGTGTAACGCACACACGCCTTGGGGAATAGATAAATAAGGCGAACGCAAAAAACAAAAAAACAAAACCCAGCACTTTCGGGTTGTTAGCCGGGCCCACTTAACCACTAGCTCACGCCGCCCTCATGCTTTTCACCTGAATATTTAGTGTCTTCTCTTCTCTGATGATTGCCATTGTCTCATTCACTGCTGTGTTCATCTTCAAATTGAATTTATCGCAGGCATTGTCAAGGGCAGTAATATGTTCTTGCAGGTTTTGTTCATCTGGAAGAAAGATGCTCTGAAAAACAGCTCGTACACTGAGGTGGTTTCCGGGGTTGGCTTCAATCATTTTTTTCATATACACAGTGAACAAAAGTGGTGATAGTATACATCCCTGTCTTAAACCGGTCTTAACTGCAAACCAATTCGTGAGTCTGATATGTATTCCACGGTACTTTGGACCATTTTTAAACGTTGATCTGATACTCTCCAATAACTGTAATTGAACTCCTTAGTTTTCCAGGACTCCTCAAAGTTTGTTTCCATTCATTTGGTCAAAAGCTTTCTCCTGATCCACAAAGCCAATGTTCTGTTTTTTGTTTCCTTAAAGTTACGGGATTTAACCTTTCTCTAAGGGGCGTAACATAGCTTGATATATATTAACAAGGGGCACAACCTATTTTTATTTCAATTTTTTCGGTTAGCTATTTCAATAAAGATAATAATCTACCATTGAACGAATCATATTACTTTTTCAATTTCGATTATAATTATATTTTTTTTGTCTTGTAAATTTTTTCTCCAGATCTCCTTCGTGAATTCCACGCTCCAACACCCACGTGAACAACATTATACGTTAATACGCAAGTGACGTTTGCTATAATCGCCCTTTCTATTCCGCAGCAATATCAATTATCTAAAATGTTCGAGGGGTATTGTTCCTTAAGTCGCCAGCTTTGTTCCGTGTTGGCATGTGGACAGATTTATTTGCCACGGAATGCCAATTATTCATTCTGTGATTAGCCCGGCCGATCGAAATGGCATGCCATGTTGCGTTGCCGTGTTGACATCCTGGCCCAATTTCCGACACGTGAGAAATTGGTCTGTTGTCGTAAAAGGACGCCATATTGATTTTTTATAAGCGATTATAAAACTGAATTTAAAATATTACAAGAAATGCTGACTGGTTAAAACATGTCTGTTACCGGGGCTCAAAACGGCAACAAAGTAAAGTTGCACTGTAACCTGCTGAGCCTGTAGCTAGAGGTAAGATACTACGCCCTATGGAAACGATAAACCATTAGAAAAACTGAAAAAATATTATATAGCCCATGAGCAGACGACTCTAAACACCATGGGGAAGTAAAGCGACTAAACAAGTCAGACTAACGATTTTTGGGCACTCTTCCATAAAATAACATTGTTTCCTACTGTAGTTGTTTGTTTTGCGAGTGTCGTTGATTGGCTCCCGTAGGATAAGACTGTTTCTATACACTGGCCTAAGAAATCTTTACCACAATAAATATCTCATAAAGATGTGATGCCTAGAATGCTTTCCAGTGCTTGAATTAGATTTATCTGATGTTTGCATTCATTGTCCACGATGCGCGTTTATGAAGCAGTATTGGTTCTGTGTAGCATTGCAAGATCAATGGATATGACTAAGCGATTAGGATAACATGCTCTTGGCAGTGCCATATGTGTTTTATTATCGTAGGGAAACTATACTCAAGTTGTACACTGCGTGGTGACGGCGACTGTGGAGACATGAGGCCTATATTGCTCAGTCTTGTGAATCCGACAACCTGACTCTTGAATGATAATTAACGCTATAAAAAAAAATAAAAGTGCAAGCATCTTGTTCTTTCGAATTGCATAAACCATACCGACGCTTTTTGGCTTTTCTTTTTTTTTGGTCATTTGTCATGTTTGTTTACACAAGTTTCTTATGTATTGATTTTAGTCATTTTGTCTTTTGTCATTTGTCGTATGGCGTTTGTTATTTGTCTGTTGTCATCTTGTCATTTGTCTGTTGTCATTTTGTCTTTTGTCATTTGTCTTAGGTCACTTGTCTTTTGTCATTTGCAATTTTGTCTTTAGCAATTTGTCTGGTCACTTTGTCTTTTTATTCATTTGTCTTTTGCCATTTTGTCTTGTCATTTTGTCTTTTGTCATTTGTCTTTTGTTGTTTGTCATTTGTCGTATTGTCTGTTGTCATTTTATTTGTTGTCATTTGTCATTTGTCTTTTGCCATTTTTTTGTCTTATGTCATTTGTCTTTTGTCATCTGGCATTTTTTGTTGTTGTCATTTTGTCTTTTGTCATCTGGCATTTAGTTTTTTTGTCATTTTGTCTTTTGTCATTTGTCTTTTGTCATTTTGTTTTTTGTCATTTTGTCTTTTGTCATTTTGTCTTTTGTCATGTTGTCTGTTGTCTTTTGTCATTTTGTCTTTTGTCATGTTGTCTTTTGTCATTTTGTCTTTTGCCATTTACCATTTGTCTTGTTATCATTTTGTTTTGTCATTTGTCATTTTCATTTGTCAATTTTTATCATTTGTCAGTTTTTTTGCAATGTTTGTTTTTAATGTCATTTGTCTTTTGTCATTTTGTCTTTTGTCTTCTTGTCATCTGTCCTTTGTCTTCTGTTTTTTTAGGTTTGGGTTCGAAGCTACTCATACTTAATCTCAGTATATCCATACTAAAACCGCGTACTAAAACCAAGTACTAAAATCACGTACTAAAACCACGCACTAACACGATCATGTTTCTTGAATATATTTTGAGGTTAGGGTTCCATGGCATATTTTATGATCAATTGTCTTAATTTGAACATCACATTAATATATCGTATATATAAATATGCAGCATTTAATGAGCGATCACATACAACCACTTTGCGTCTCTACATAAAGAAGAATATAAAAATAGTGGCCCACACATATTGTAAATACATTTAAAACAAAATTAATTTGAACAAAAAGTCTAAACTTCCTATAATATATCAAGCAACATATCAAGCTTTGTGCATGTCTGAAGCTCCTAGCATTAGTCATATCTGATATAATATTAATTTATACACAAGACATAAGTTTTAGCATTTTCCATGAACCTCATAAGCGGTTGTGCTTGTTCTGCGATAAATCTTGGCTTACTATCACTGGGAGCCATATTTAACCAAACAAATATTTGCTGGAGCGTATTGTTTGCTCAGCTAATTTCTTAAATTCTAACCTCATTTTCTGAGAAAAAAGTGCAAATGACTCTTAAATTGAATAGTTCATCCACATGAAATGATGTAACAAATGTTGGATTGGACTAATGTACGAAAATTGTTCTTTAAACTGTGCTAATGGAGATTTAACGTAACAAGCCACTCTAAGTGGCTCCTGTAAAAATAATATTTGAAAGACTTATGTAGTCTAAGAATTAGTTATACACATTTGACGAATTTTTGTGGAGGTAGGTTACACTAGTGTGTTGACCTGACACTGATGTTCGGTGAGGTCTTGGTCAGTATGTTGTACCTGATGTGCGGGGAGGTCTTGGTCAGTATGTTGCACCTAACCCTGATGTGTGGTGAGGTCTTGGTCAGTATGTTGTACCTGGCCCTGATGTGTGGCGAGGTCTTGGTCAGTATGTTGCACCTAACCCTGATGTGTGGTGAGGTCTTGGTCAGGACCAGGTCATCCTCATAGCCCAGGAGATAGAAGATGCCTACCAGGCACAGAAACACACAGTTGCTGTTTGGGTGGATCTGGAAAAGGCATTTGACAAAGTCTGGAAGGACGGACTTAGAGTCAAGCTAAAAAGAAGTGATGTCTGTGGGAAGATGTACAAGTGGATCAACCACTACCTCAAACAAAGAACGGCCAGAGTCCAAGTAAAAGGGCAGATGAGCAAAAAGGTGACACTCGAGCAGGGAGTACCCCAAGGGGGAGTATTGTCACCCACACTCTTCCTGGTATATATAAACGATATTACAGAGAATATACCAAGAAGAGTCCATAGCTCAATGTTTGCAGACGATCTGGCTATGTGGACCTCTGAAAAGAATCTCACCATAGCAAGAAATCGGATGCAGACGGCCCTAACATCGTTGGAAGAGTGGGCGAACTCATGGCTGGTCAAAATAAACGAGGAGAAAACCACGTGCACAATATTCTCGCTTTCATTAAAACCCCAAAGTACCAAATTAAGTCTAAATGGCAAAATCCTGCAGCCAAACGACAACCCAACCTATCTGGGAGTCACATTTGATCGGCGCATGACATGGAAAAGTCAGATTGAGAGAAACCGAATGAAAGCCAGAGAAAGAATGGCAATCATGAGGAAACTTGCTGGCACAAGCTGGGGAGCAGACGAAGGCATACTAAAGAAACTGTACACTGGAAGAGTGAGACCAGTTCTCGAGTATGGCATTGCGGCATGGACAACAGCAGCGAAGGCGAACTTCGATAAAGTTAACAAACTTCAAAACCAAGCCATGAGAATTATAACAGGTGGCATGAAGTCAACGCCAATTGTAGAACTTGAAAAGATTACAAAACTGCAATCCATGACCGATAGAAGAGACTGCAGAGCCCAGCTGCAGTCAGAGAAACTCCGAAGACTGACGGACCACCCAATGTACCAGAGACTAAACAATTTGGGAAATGGGAAACTAAAGCGGAGAAACTTTGCAGAAACAGCCAAAGCTAAGTTGCACGATGATCCCATAAACGCACTAACAACACCAAAACCCATCACTACTGTACGAAAACCTACCTGGAGGCAGGATATATTTCCAGAGGTGGTAGAAAATATACCAGGTATTGCAAACAAGAACTGCCAGACTGAAAAAGAAAGGAGAGACACTACCCTAAGCTTCATAACGAAAAGCTACCCAAGCATGGACTGGACCCATGCATACACCGACGGTTCTGTAACAAACACTACACAGAACCGAGGGGCAGGAGCATTCCTGAACCTACCAAATGGCAGAAAAATAACACTGTCATTCGCTACTGGTAAGTACACAAGCAATTTCAGAGCGGAGGCAGAGGCACTGAGGGCGGCAGTGGAAGAAATGGTGACACACAGTGAAAATGAGAGCCATATAGTCCTGCTGACAGATGCTCTCGCCGTAGTCACAGCGCTAAAAAGCCAGAAAAACACTGAGCTTAATGACTTAAGAGCAGCACTCTGCAAACTGTGCCAGCAGTCCGCACCAAAAAGGGTAGTGGTACAGTGGGTCCCGTCACACTGCAACATCCAAGGCAACGAGGAGGCAGATAGACTGGCAAAAGAAGGTGCAAGACTACCACAAACAGATACCAGTATGACGTACGAAGAGTCAAAACGGCTTATAAAAGCCAGATACATGACCAAATGGGAAACCGAACATACTGGTTACACCAAAAACGATGCATATTACCAGTTGAACCGAAGAGAGCAGGTCGTTGTCTTCAGACTTCGCACTGGCCACAACAGACTGAGGTACCACCTCTTCAACAAATTGAAGATAGGGTGTACCGACGAATGCCCGTGCGGTACTGGTAAAATGACCACTGAACATCTGCTGCAGAACTGCCCGACATACGAGGATCAGAGAGAGCAGATGTGGCCATTACCAGTGGAACTGCAAGACAAGCTCTATGGCAGTGGCGAGAGCCTCAGGATGACCGCCGCTATTCTCGAAAAAATAATGGTTACTGTCTGACTGTGTACGCAGAAGAAGAAGAAGAAGAAGAAGGATCTGACTTTTGTGGTTGTTGTTTAAAAAAATGCTTGTCTCTTTGTATTCTACTGGACGAGCCACACCCTTTTCCACCCCGGCCCACAGCCTGTTAGGTGATATTAGGGCTTGGATATGTGTCTGCGGCTGTATGTACCTATGCTAGTTAGGACGCTCTCAGAGATCAACCAAATACAATTGCAACGAAAGGCCCTAAACTCCGAGGGCACATGTGAAAGCTGTGTAGGAGTGGGATTGTTGGACAGAGTCAAATAAAAGAAATTTGGTAAAAAGAGGAGATAAGACTCTTATGTATCGAAGAATCTTTGCCTTCATCTTCGTCTTTGCCTTTCTCTTCTTCGTCTTCTGCGTCATCTTCGTCTTTTTCATCTCCTTGTTCATCTTGTTCTTCATTTTCTTCTTCGTCTTCGACTCCTTTATCTTCTTCTTTGTTTTGAACTTTGTCTTCGACTTTGTCTTTGGCTTTGTGAGGGCTTACTTCTTTTGTGGAGAGGAGGGGGGTTAGTGATAAGGGGAGGGGGAGAGGGAGAGTTGGGGAAGAGAGGATGGGGAGTGAATGAAGGGGGAGAGAAAGGAGAATATGGAGTGGGATGGGGTGGGAAAGGGTGGGGCGGGCTGGTGTGGGCGGTGAGTGGGGTGGGGTGGGGTGGGCGGTGAGTGGGGTGGGGTGGGGTGGGCGGTGAGTGGAATTGATAAGGTCGGAGGGAGTTTAAGAGAAGAAGGGAAGATGTTTGAAGGAGAAAATTGGAATTCAGGGAGAATAGATGATGAACGAGAGAGATGAACGGAGGAGATGTATGACAGGAAGACGAGGTGAGAGAGAAAAGAGGAGATGGTAGGACAGAGAAGGAAGAGAGAGAGAGAGAGAGACGGAGGAAAAAAGACGGAACAAGAAAGAGACATGACAGAACGTGTGGTGAGAGAGATAAAAAAAAAATCATATTTAATCTCGAGATTTCAAATATTGGACCGTCTTCTTGAGCTCATCCTAAGAAACTTAATTTGTCTTTCTCTTCAACTGTTCTCCACAAGCTGCTCTTATGCCTTCCTCTTCTTCTCTTCCCGAGGTGGGCTCCAATCCAGCTAATATTTGGCCGTATAGTCATTTTTCCTGATGGTATGTCACTTTATCATCATGTAACATCTTCTGTGCAGAACGTCGCTCTCAAGACAGCCTGTCTGTAGGACGACACTGTCTTCCGCCAGTCTTCTGGCCTGCTCCGAGACCAATTCCAGCGTCTCCTTGATGTCCTGTCCACTGTCTTCTCGATCCATCCCTGCCTCTCTTCCCAGTGACCTCGCCCACAATAACCACTCTATCCAGTCCGATGTTTCGTTTGACGTGTCCAAAAAACCTCCATCGTGACAACTTGACAGCTCCATCGTGACAACTTGACAGCTCCATCGTGACAATTTGACAGCTCCATCATGACAACGGGAACTTGGAAGCTCCATCATGACAACTTGACAGCTCCATCATGACAACTTGACAGCTCCATCATGACAACTTGAAAGCTCCATCATGACAACTTGACAGCTCCATCATGACAACTTGACAGCTTCATCATGACAACTTGACAGCTCCATCATGCCAACTTGACAGCTCCATCATGACAACTTGACATCTCCATCATGACAACTTTACAGCTCCATCATGACAACTTGGAAGCTCCATCATGACAACTTGACAGCTCCATCGTGACAACTTGACAGCTCCATCATGACAACTTGGCAGCTCCATCATGACAACTTGGCAGCTCCATCATGACAACTTGACAGCTCCATCATGACAACTTGACAGCTCTATCATGACAACTTGACAGCTCCATCATGAAAACTTGACAGCTCCATCATGACAACTTGACAGCTCCATCATGACAACTTGACAGCTCCATCATGACAACTTGACAGCTCCATCATGACAACTTGGAAGCTCCATCATGACAGCTCCACCATGAGAACGCACACGCCCATTCTCCGCATCTGATTCAGACTTTCTTTGCCAAACACAACCTTCCTCTGGTTCGCAGGCTGCCTATTCTCCTGACATGCATACTTGCGATTATTGGCTGCTCCCAAAGCTGCATATGTTACTGTAAGGAACCCAATTTGAGTCGCGAGAAGACATTACGGGGAATACAATGATTCAGCTCTACTCCATTTCCAAAGAAACCTTCCTGGACTGCTTCTATCAATGGAGGGGCCGCTGGGAGACGTGTGTGGATATGCCTCCAACAATGGAAGGACCGCTGAGAGACGTGTGGGGATATGCCTCCAACAATGGAGGGCCCGCTGAGAGACGTGTGTGGATATGCCTCAAACAATGGAGGGACCGCTGAGAGACGTGTGTGGATATGCCTCCAACAATGGCGGGGCCGCTGGGAGACGTGTGTGGATATGCCTCCAACAATAGAGGGACCACTGGGAGACGTGTCTGGATATGCATCCAACAATGGAGGGACCACTGGGAGACGTGTGTGGATACGCCTCGAACAATGGAGGGACCGCTGGGAGACGTGTGTGGATATGCCTCCAACAATGGAGGGACCGCTGGGAGACGTCTGTGGATATGCCTCCAACAATGGAGGGACCGCTGAGAGACGTGTGTGGATATTCCTCCAACAATGGCGGGGCCGCTGGGAGACGTGTGTGGATATGCCTCCAACAATAGAGGGACCACTGGGAGACGTGTGTGGATATGCCTCCAACAATGGAGGGACCGCTGGGAGACGTGTGTGGATATGCCTCGAACAATGGAGGGACCGCTGGGAGACGTCTGTGGATATGCCTCCAACAATGGAGGGACCGATGGGAGACACATGTGGAGTCCTAGGGAGAATTATTTGAATAGGATTAGTGGTTATACCTCAAAGTAAGTGATTGCATTTGTCTGGCCTCGAAGTCGGATACTTTTTGAACACATCTCATATATACCATATTCCTGTACTTTTAATCGAGTCTGCAGACAAACAGGTCAATAGCGTGTTGTCTTTGCATGGTGTAGGGGCTGCCTCCTTTTGGCATTTTCGTGTGTCACTATTAGGTAGAAACTTCATAACCATTGACCCTTTGCCCGGACATGGCTAGCAGTCATATCTTTTCCATTTACAATTGCCTTATTCCTTATTCTCTTAACCAGACTGCATGAGTGCAGCTTCATTCCAGGGCTGCCACTTAGAAGCGGAATAGAGTTTCTGACAGATGTGGCTCGTTGACCCTAATGGAAGCATCCAGTTAATGGTGACTGTCTGTTGTCAGCTCATTCCCTGCTGCATCTTTGACCCGCATTCAGTGTTCAGCCATCCATATTTCCTGTGCTGCGAGACATTGGCCGTCGATTGGACGTGGCGTCAGGGTCAGACACAACATACTGACCAGGAAGTCACGTCAGGATGAGGCACAAAAAACTGACCAGGAAGTCACGCCAGGGTCAGGCACAACATACTGATAAGGACATGGCGTCAGGGTCAGGCACAATATACTGACCAGGAAGTCACGTCAGGGTCAGGCACAACATACTGACTAGGAAGGCACGTCAGGGTCAAGCACAATATACTGACCAGGAAGTCACACCAGGGTCAGGCACAACATACTGACCAGGAAGTCACGTCAGGGTCAGGCACAATATACTGATCAGGAAGTCACGTCAGGGTCAGGCACAACATACTGACCAGGGAGTCACGCCAGGGTCAGGCACAACATACTGACCAGGACCACAATCTCTCTTCGATGCAGTGTTCCCTGGAAACAGGCTGTTTTCAAAACAGTCTGACTGACAAGATGTGGATCGGTGTGATCCCTGTAGTAGTGAGCGCCACGTAGATGAAGCCAAGCATAGCACAACCGCCTGGAGGACCGCGATCCACCTTAATCAGTATGCTCGGGATGTGAGGGAAGCTACTACAACCAGCCACTTAACGTCCTGTTTAATATGCACATACTCATTATAGGCGTCAAACATGGACAATCCTAATTTCATAAGAAAAACTGCGACCCTCTAAAATGATGAATTCACATTTTCGCTCCAAGTGAAGTATACAACCACCACTTCAGCTGACTCTTCACATGAAGCCTGTATCTGAACATTTCCTGCAGTGGTTTCTTACAATAGTTTTTCATGATGAGTCTGCTAGCCCAATGCACAATCCTCTTTAGTCGCCTAATACGACATGTTTTAGAGTGTTAATGTTGACTCATTCTTTCAAACCAGGTACCAATTGGTGACAGTTTCATTTTGGAGCAAATATAATTGAAAGAAAGTAGCTCTATTGATCCTGACATCAGGCTGTTGGTTTGTTGCATCAATCTGCCTTTCCTGAGAGACACAACTATGCTCTTCTCTTTAATTCAGTCTTACTTCCCTCCCTCACTCCCTCCCTCCCTCTCTCCCTTCCTTCCTTCCTTCCTTCCTTCCTTCCTTCCTTCCTTCCTCCCTTCCTTTTTCCTTCCTTCCTCCCTCCCTTCCTTTTTCCTTCCTTCCTCCCTCCCTCCCTTCCTTCCTCCCTCCCTTCCTTCCTCCCCCCTTTCTTCCTTCCTCCCTCCCTCCTTCCCTCCCTTGCTTCCTCCCTCCCTCCCTCCCTTCCTTCCTCCCTCCCTCTCTCCCTTCCCTCCCTCCCTTCCTTCCTTCCTCCCTCCCTCTCTCCCTTCCTTCCCTCCCTTCCTTCCTTCCTCCCTCTCTCCCTCCCTTCTTTCCTTTATTCCTTCCTTCATTCCTCCCTCCCATCCTTCCGTCCTCCTTCCCTCCCTCCCTCCCTCCCTCCCTTCCTTCGTTCCTTCTTTCCTCCCCTTCCTTCGTTCCTTCCTTGCTTGTTTCTTTTTTTTCTTTCTTTCTTTCCTTTTTTCTCTCCCCCTCCCTCCCTTTGTCAATTCCTTCCATCTGCACGTATTTCTTCCCGTCTGTTTTTTCCATTCTGTATTTCATCCCTTCTGGCTTACTTTTTTCTGTCTTCCTTCCCCTCTGTCTTCTTCCTTTTCCCCCTTTCCTTTTCCTTCTTCCTTCTTTTCCCTTCTTCCTTCTTTTCTCTTCTTCATTCCTTCCCTTCTTCATTTCTTTCCCTTCTTCATTTCTTTCCCTTCCTCATTCCTTTCCTTTTTTCATTCCTTTCCCTTTTTCATTCATTTCCTTCTTCATTCCTTTCTCTTTCTTCATTCCTTTCTCTTTCTTCCTTCCCTTTCTTTCCTTCCCTTCTTTTCTTTCTTCACTTCTTTTTTTTCCTTCTCTTTTTTTTCCTTTTCTCTTTTCCTTTTCTTTATTTCTTCCTCTTCTTTTCTTCCTTTTCTTCTTTAATCGTTTATCTTCTTCTTCGTTCATTCTCAGATCAAGGTCCTGGTTTCTCGTACATCCTCAGATCAAGGTTCCGGTTTCTCTTACAAAGAACACCGTTGTTTGTAAGGCTGTTTTATCTCCATACAGCTTCTGTCTCATATCTGTCTTACGAGGTCAGTATTGTTCTCTCACGTCCTGCGTGAGCGTGCAGCTTTGCAGGATGTGTTCCACGGTCATGATATGCTCCCCACATGGACACCTGTCATCTGTCCCAATCCTCATTTTGTTGCAAAGATGACCATGTGTCTGTTATGCCCAGTTCTCAGTCTAAAGATGATGACTTGCTCTTCTCTAGTTAAGTTATAGTAGCTGTCTTCTTTTCGGAAGTCGGGGTGTTGATCAGCCCATTTTACCCTGAAGGTGGCTTTTATTATTTTCTTGGCGTCATTATATGTGATACTCAGGTCTGTCTGTGGGGATGCTCCTCTACCGTGCTTATCTAGTTTGTCTGCAGCTTCATTGCCTTCGATATAGCAGTGGGAGGGAATTCACTAACATGACCAACCTTCGCTGTTCTTCTGAGAGCTGGGAGGGAGTCCGTGCGTTCCACGACAAAGACTTGTGTCTGCCAGACCTCCCTGTCTGACTCCAGTCTGAATTACGAATATTTACGATAGTTTTCCCCTCTGATGTAGGCATCTGCTCGGGCCATTCAGAGATTCCTACAACCGCGGAGTTAAGACGGATATCTGCAACCATGATAAACAGTCTTTTGCGACATTGGAAAGGCGGAAATATTTGATGTGTGGAGCGACACTGGTGCTCCCCGCGATGCAAATATTTGGAGCCACGTAAGTGGTTTCTGGTTGCAAGTAGGCTATACACTTACCGTCTGCGAGAAGTGTTTACGATTCAGGTTGAGATAACGAGATAATTCTGAAGTGTTTGGAGAAGGCTCGGGCCGTTTGTGGACACTGTTGGTGATAGGGGGGGGGGGGCAGTGGAAGGCTGGTGATTAGTGGATGGACGGAGTGTGGGTGAATGAGCAAGGATGAGTAGATGGTAGATGGATGGGTATGGATGAGTGAGAGAGTAGATGAGTGAGGGTAAATGAAACTCAACATAACTTGGCTGTTTAAATGATTTTCACAAGTAAGGTTTTATAAGTTCAAATGTGTTTGGGTTTATATATATATATATATATATATATATGTTATTTAACTATAATCATAATAACAAATACAGCAATTTCAGAGCGGAGGCAGAGGCACTGAAGGCTGCAGTACAAGCAATGCTGACAGGCGAAAGCAATGAAAGCCAGATAGTCCTGTTTACAGATGCCCTGTTCGTGGTTACATCACTAAAATGCCAGAAAAATACACAACTTAATGATTTAAGAGCAGTACTCTGTCACCTATGCCAGCAGTCCACACCAAAAAGAGTAGTGGTACAGTGGGTTCCATCCCACTGTAATATTCAAGGCAACGAGAAGGCAGACAGACTGGCAAAAGAAGGTGCAAGATTACCACAACCAGATTCTAGTGTGACCTACGAAGAGTCCAAAAGATTTATTAACGCCAGATACATGGCCAAATGGGAAACAGAACATACTGGCTACACAAAAAATGATGCTTATTACCAGTTGAACAAAAGAGAGCAGGTCGTGGTCTTCAGACTGCGCACAGGCCACAACAGACTGAGGTACCATCTATTCAATAAACTGAAGATAGGTGGCACTGACGAATGCACTTGTGGTACAGGGAAAATGACCGCTGAACATCTGCTGCAAAATTGCCCGACATACGAGGATCAGAGAAAGCACATGTGGCCATCACCAGTGGCAACACTAGACAAGCTCTATGGCAGTGTCGACAGCCTCAGGATGACTGCTGCTTTCTTCGAACAAATTCAAGTTGTCGTCTGACAGCGTACGAAGAAAAAGAAGATGAAGAAGACGAAGAAATACTATTTGTATTATTGTTTTTATTATTATTATTATTATTGTTACTACTATAACAAGATCAGAGCCTGTGCATCTCTGTATTCAACTCCACAGTACTACCTGCAATATGCTATGCGGTGGAAATATGGTCACTCATGAAGAAGATGGTCCAAAATCATAGTAACCAAGCCCCTCTCTCTCTCTCTCAGAGACGTATGGTCGGCCTCATAGCCAGAGCACTAAAGGTCTTCACAACTCAGATACACGTCCGTTGTCTCTGCTGGAAAATGCAGTTATTTATGCAGACAAGATGAAACGTCGGTGAGCGTACTTATTGCGAGGAACGGTCGATAGTTGGAGCACAGCCACAGCAATATGATACCTCCAGAGACAAGAAACAACCACGGGGACGACCACCAACACGTTAGTCCGACTTCCTTGTACCCTGCAGCAACATCCACAATGCCACAGATGGGGGCTCATTATCCACTGGTCCACCGTGGCCCAGGACAGAGACCGCTGGAAGAGTAGTTGGAACCCCCAACGGTGTAACCGCCGCTAAAGAACGGGTCGTCCGGTAATCCAGTAATTATTACTATTATATTTTGTATTATTATTATTACTATTTGTAAATACTCCTATTACTGTTATTATTCTAATTATTACTTTTATTATTACTACTATTCAGTTAAAGTTATTGGCTATCGCAAGCAATGATGACCCCAACATCTGACGGTTTTGTCTTAATGTGATGTGCGCTGTATGAGGATTATAGTGAGGGAGATAATGCGCTGGTCGTCTATCTCATTCTCTTGTCCTGAGTTATCTTAGAACAGTGGCAAGACTATAGGTCGAGACGACTGCAGGTAACTCAGGATGCAGGCTGGTCTTACCTCCGGTTACTACTATTACTACTACTATTACTACTACTATCACTACTACTACTATCACTACTACTACTATCACTACTACTATTACTACTAAGTACTATTACTACTACTACTATTACTACTACTATTACTACTAAGTACTATTACTACTACTACTATTACTACTACTATTACTACTAAGTACTATTACTACTACTATCACTACTACTACTATTACTACTACTACTATTACTACTACTATTACTACTAAGTACTATTACTACTACTATTACTACTACTATCACTACTACTACTATCACTACTACTACTATCACTACTACTACTATTACTACTACTATTACTACTAAGTACTATTACTACTACTATTACTACTACTGCTATTACTACTACTATTACTACTACTACTATTACTACTATTACTACTACTACTACTTTTATTACTACTACTATTACTACTACTACTACTACTACGACTATTACTACTACTATTACTACTACTATTACTACTAAGTACTATTACTATTACTATTATTACTACTACTACTATTACTATTACTACTATTACTACTACTACTATTATTACTACTATTACTACTACTACTATTACTACTACTATTAGTACTACTATTACTATTACTACTATTACTACTACTACTATTAGTACTACTATTACTCCTACTACTATTACTACTACTATTAGTACTACTATTACTATTATTACTATTTCTACTACTATTACTACTATTATTATTATTATTTTAATTATTACTGGTAATATTACTACTATTAATATTATTGAACTTCGTATCCACAGAATAGATCCACAAACAGTCCACGGTAACCACATAATTTTAAGACGTTGTACTCAGTGAACAGCGGACGCAGTTTTCTCTGAGTAATTGGCTCATTGTAATGGCTGCAGTACTTTAAGAGTACTGAAGGCAGCAAATTAGCACAGTAAACATTTTAATCTCAGAGTAGTTTACATAATAACTCGGAGTTTTGAATCAGTAAACTTACAACAAGAGTTTTTAGATGCAAATCAGCGGACACGTTTTGACGCAGTAAATTTAGAGCTTGTGACGCTGTAAATTCAAAGTGCTTTACGCAGTAAATTCAAAATGTGTGACGCAGTAAATTCCTAGTTTGTGGCGCAGTAAATTCCAAATGTGTGACGCAGTAAATTTCTGACAAGGAACGCAACATTATAGCAGTAATTGATGTGGTAATTTGAGTAAACACGCTGTATTGGACAAAGTATCCACGGTCGCCATCCACTTCCACAGTATGCAACTTCCTAGCTATTGTGTTCATCTCTGTCACGGAAGGAGGCCATGTCTGTTGGTGGTTGTGTGATTTCCTGGGACAAGAGTTATTCAAAGTAGCCTTGCGCCATCTTACAATCCGAGGTTCTGGCTTTGCTGTTCATTTTGTGACCACGGACAGACACAAAGCAAGTCTTACTGGCTTTCGAAGTAGGGGGAGTGTGGTATGAAATGACTCCTCGGATATCGCTCGATATGTGCCATACTGTACGTGGTTAGCACGTGAGAAATGTGGGAATGCGAGGTAAGTTGGTTGCTTAGTTGTTCAGTTGTCTTAGTGTTAGTCTGTCTTAGTGTTAGTCTGTCTTAGTGTTTGTTTGTCTGTTTTAGTCTGCCTAAGTCTTAGTATTAGTCTGTCTTAGTCTAAGTCTTAGTGTTAGTCTGTCTTAGTCTTAGTCTGTCTTAGTCTTAGTCTGCATAAATCTTAGTGTTAGTCTGTTTTAGTGTTAGTCTGTCTTAGTGTTAGTCTGTCTTAGTGTTAGTCTCTTTTGGTCTGTCTTAGTGTTAGTCTGTCTTAGTGTTAGTCATTCTTAGTCTTAGTGTTAGTCAGTCTCACTCTGTCTTAGTCTGTCTTAGTGTTAGTCTGTTTTTGTCTTAGTCTGTCTCAGTCTTAGCCTGTCTTAGTCTTAGTCTCTCTTAGTATTAATGTTAGCCTGTTTGTCTTAGTCTTAGTGTTAGTCTGCCGGTCTTAGGCTGTCTTTGTCTGCCTTAGTCTTAGTCTCTCTTAGTCTTAGTGTTAGCCTGTTTTAATCTTAATCTGTCTTAGTCTGTCTTAGTCTTAGTCTTCTTAGTCTTAGTATGTCTTAGTCTTAGTGTGTCTTAGTCTTAGTCTGTCTTATTATTAGTCTGTCTTTGTCTTAGTCTGTCTTTGTTTTAATCTGATTTAATCTTTTTCTGGTACAGTCTTAGTCCTAGCCCTAGCCATAGCCGGCCTGTACTTCCCTAGAGGCAAACGGCCCCTGTGCAGGTCCCATCTCTGAGGTGAGCTGGATGTAGCCGGGTGGAGGATTTCCTGCTCAGCGGGCTTGGCTCGAGCAGCTTATTACTCCGCTGTATTAGGACTAGTGCCACGTAGGGTGATTTACCGATGGGCGAGTCCATCTTAATAGACTCAAACACTAGAGCAAGTTTGACCCGCAGCCTGTGACGGACAGATGAGTCTGTAAAGATTACGATGCTTTGGGCTTTTGATGGGAAAGCATCGAATACAGTTCTCAAGTGGTACAGGGCTACTTCCAAAGCTGTTTTGTTTATGGGGTAAAATGGTCAGTTCACTGTTTTTCCTGCCCTAGATTAAGCCAAGGGCCCATTTACAACCAGATCAATGTGAGCATGCTGATAATGAGATTCGAACTCCTAACTTTGCCATGAACAGCCAGTCCTCTACCGCTTATGCAAACCAGCAAATCAAAGACTACATAATGATAATGTTCGGCTAGGCATCTAGGGCCAGTTGCGTCGATCGACCCCTACTATGTTCAACTGCTGAGGCTCGACACCTACCATGTTCAACTGCTGAAGCTCGACCCCTACCATGTCCAACTGCTGAGGCTCGGCCCCTACCATGTCCAACTGCTGAGGCTCGACCCCTACTATGTCCAACTGTTGAGGCTTGTAGCCAAACTTCGTTCACTGCCACAGGAGAGACTGCTATCTGTTGGAGACATGTAGAACTGGGATGGCCTCTCCCTCCCATACCTCCACCCGGTCCCTCCAACGCCTCCAGCCGGTCGGTGGCAGACCATTGTTACACTTAGCTGACTTTGACAGTGACTTTGACTGTGACTTTGACAGTGACTTTGACAGTGACTTAGACAGAGACTTGGACAGTGACTTGGACAGGGACTTGGACGTTAACTTGGACAGTAACTTGGACAGTGACTTGAACAGTGACTTTGACAGTAACTTGGACAGTGAGTTTGACAATAACTTGGACAGTGACTTTGACACTAACGTGTCCAGTAACTTGGCCAGTAAGTTGGCCAGTAAGTTGGACAGTAACTTGGACATTAACTTGGACATTAACTTGGACAGTAACTTGGACAGTAGTTTGGACAGTAACTTGGACAGTGACTTGGACAGTGACTTTGACACTAACTTGGACAGTGACTTGGACAGTGACTTGGACAGTAACTTGGACAGTAACTTGGACAGTAACTTGGACAGTAGCTTGGACAGTAGCTTGGATAGTGACTTTGACAGTAACTTGGACAGTGACTTTGATACTAACTTGAACAGTGAGTTTGACACTAACTTGGACAGTAACTTGGACAGGGACTTTGATACTAACTTGAACAGTGAGTTTGACACTAACTTGGACAGTAACTTTGACACTAACTTGGACAGTAACTTTGACACTCTACATACTCCCTTATTTTCCATATAATTACTTTTAGCGTTAACAATGTATGTTGGGGAGGAAAGAATGGCACCACGTACATGCATGTCGTCAAATTTGACCAAATATCGATGTGCATAGGGCTAGCAACCTCATGTAAAACATTCATAGGCGTCTGCCCTTGCAGACCATCCTCGTGGCACCCTGTAAGTAGCCTCTTAGAACGCAAGCATGGGCACTGGTCATGGAGACCCTGGACTGCCCAAACTGCAGGATCCCCCTCTCGACCTCGCTGGTGTAATCCAAAGGACTGCAAAGCATGACAATTTGGCATCAGCTCAGCTGTTGGAGCTGCGGGAATGAGTTCGCAATTTTGAAACCATCCGCCTTTAGATGCTACGTCAGTGGAGTTGGACCTTGAGTCTGCAATGCCCCTGTTATGAGTTTCAAGATCTCTGCCTATCCATATCTGCAAAGTTTGTCTATGCTGGTATTTTGTAGCTTGTATTCTTGTTGCTGGACTCAATGTGGTGGTCTCTCTATTCCGTTCTCATAGATCGTTAGGACGATGAGGCTAACGTCTGGTCAGGCAAAACGTACCGATCAGAGAATGTTAGCCAGGGTCAGGAGAAATATACTGGCCAAGACCCTCACCTGACGGGACGATGAGGCTAACGTCTGGTCAGGCAAAACGTACTGATCAGAGAATGTTAGCCAGGGTCAGGAGAAATATACTGGCCAAGACCCTCACCTGACGGGACGATGAGGCTAACGTCTGGTCAGGCAAAACGTACCAATCAGAGAATGTTAGCCAGGGTCAGGAGAAATATACTGGCCGAGACCCTCACCTGACGGGACGATGAGGCTAACGTCTGGTCAGGCAAAACGTACTGATCAGAGAATGTTAGCCAGGGTCAGGAGAAATATACTGGCCAACACCCTCACCTGACCTCCTCGTTGGCCGTCCTGGAAACGGGCTGTTGTCGAGGACAACCGTCTGGCTAACAGAGTGAGGTTCGACGTGATCCCCGTAGTAGTGAGCGACACGCAACTGAAACTAAATATTGCACAACCATCTGGAGGACCCCGGTCCACTTCATCAGCACGCTTGGGATGTCAGGAAAGCAACAGCTAGCTGCCACAAGTCCCGTCCATTTCAGGGCGCACAAAAGGGTTACCAACCCATTGTGGACATTAACAACCAACCAACCAACCAACCATCCAACCAACCAACCAACCAACCTTCCAACCATCCATCCAACCAACCATCCAACCAACCAACCAACCAACCTTCCAACCATCCATCCATCCAACCAACCAACCAACCAACCAACCAACCAACCTTCCAACCATCCATCCAACCAACCAACCAACCATCCAACCAACCAACCTTCCAACCATCCATCCATCCAACCAACCAACCAACCAACCTTTCAACCATCCATCCATCCAACCAACCAACCAACCAACCAACCTTCCAACCATCCATCCAACCAACCAACCAATCAAACAACCAACCAATCAACCTTCCAACCATCCATCCAACCAACCAACCTTCCAACCATCCATCCATCCAACCAACCAACCAACCAACCATCCAACCAACCAACCAACCAACCAACCAACCTTTCAACCATCCATCCATCCATCCAACCAACCAACCATCCAACCATCCAACCAACCAACCAACCAACCAACCAACCTTCCATCCAACCAACCAACCAACCAACCAACCAACCTTCCAACCATCCATCCAACCAACCAACCAACCAACCATCCAACCAACCAGCCAACCAACCAACCTTCCAACCATCCATCCAACCAACCAACCATCCAACCAACCAACCAACCAACCAACCTTCCAAACATCCATCTATCCAACAACCAACCATCCAACCAACCTTCTAACCATCCATCCATCCAACCAACCAACCAACCATCCAACCAACCAACCATCCAACCAACCAACCAACCAACCTTCCAACCATCCATCCAACCAACCAACCAATCAACCAACGAACCAACCAACCTTCCAACCATCCATCCAACCAACCAACCAACCAACCATCCAACCAACCAGACAAACCAACCAACCTTCCAACCATCCATCCAACCAACCAACCATCCAACCAACCATCCAACCAACCAACCAACCAACCAACCATCCATCCAACCAACCATCAAACCAACCATCCAACCAACCAACCACCCATCCAACCAACCATCCAACCATCCATCCAACCAACCATCCATCCAACCAACCATCCAACCAACCAACCAACCAACCAACCAACCTTCCAACCAACCAACCAACCAACCATCCAACCAACCAACCAACGATCATAGATAGTTTGATGGCTCTGTCGGAGGGGAGTCTGCGTCCCACCACTTGAAGAAATAGAGGAAGAGGAAGAAACACGAAAAGGACAGACAAAACAAAAAGAAGAAGAAACTAAAGAAGGACGAGGTGGAAAAGCCGAAGAAATGGCCACAGCAGTTTTATCCAGATTTCTAAAGAGGTAATCGCTCCTTGGGGGCTGATAATAAGGAAAGAAGAAAAATAGAAGACGAGAAAGACTTCTGTTTTAAGAAAGAGGAAGAGGAAGAAGAAGAAATAGAAACAGGATACCAAAAACAGAACAAGACGAAAAAAAAAAAGAAAGACAAAACGAAGGATTTGCAGAATATGAAAAGGGGGCAGAAAAGGAAGAAAAAATAGGAACAAGTAGAAAAAGAAAATAAACTTAAAAAATAAGACGAAACCAAACAATTGACGATGTGGAGAAAATGAATAAACCCTGATAAGTAAAAAAAAAAAAAATTAATTGAGGTAGAAGAAGTTGAAGAAAAAAAAAGGAAGCAGTTGAAGTACATAAAACTGCAAGTTAAAGTAGAAGAAAACATGTTAGAAGTTGAAGGAGGAAGAAGAAATTGATGTAAAAGAAGAAATAGATGTGAAAGAAAAAATAGATGTAATAGAAGAAATAGATGTGAAAGAAAAAATAGATGTAAAAGAAGAAATAGATGTGAAAGAAAAAATAGATGTAAAAGAAGAAATAGATGTGAAAGAAAAAATAGATGTAAAAGAAGAAATAGATGTGAAAGAAAAAATAGATGTAAAAGAAGAAATAGATGTGAAAGAAAAAATAGATGTAAAAGAAGAAATAGATGTGAAAGAAAAAATAGATGTAAAAGAAGAAATAGATGTGAAAGAAAAAATAGATGTAAAAGAAGAAATAGATGTGAAAGAAAAAATAGATGTAAAAGAAGAAATAGATGTGAAAGAAAAAATAGATGTAAAAGAAGAAATAGATGTGAAAGAAAAAATAGATGTAAAAGAAGAAATAGATGTGAAAGAAAAAATAGATGTAAAAGAAGAAATAGATGTGAAAGAAAAAATATATGTAAAAGAAGAAATAGATGTGAAAGAAAAAATAGATGTAAAAGAAGAAATAGATGTGAAAGAAAAAATAGATGTAAAAGAAGAAATAGATGTGAAAGAAAAAATAGATGTAAAAGAAGAAATAGATGTGAAAGAAAAAATAGATGTAAAAGAAGAAATAGATGTGAAAGAAAAAATAGATGTAAAAGAAGAAATAGATGTGAAAGAAAAAATAGATGTAAAAGAAGAAATAGATGTGAAAGAAAAAATATATGTAAAAGAAGAAATAGATGTGAAAGAAAAAATAGATGTAAAAGAAGAAATAGATGTGAAAGAAAAAATAGATGTAAAAGAAGAAATAGATGTGAAAGAAAAAATAGATGTAAAAGAAGAAATAGATGTGAAAGAAAAAATAGATGTAATAGAAGAAATAGAAATAGTGCACGAGGCAAAACAGTTCCACGAAAAGGATACGCCTGACAAATCGAAGATTGATGCGCACAAGAAAAGGAACACAAGAAGAAGATGACGAAGAAATTAAAAGACAAAGATAAAATTGAATATCTCCATACAGTAGACGTCCTTCGACACATTCACACATTCACACTCACACTTTCACACTCACACACTCACACTTTCACACTCACACACTCACACTTTCACACTTTCACACTCACACACTCACACTTTCACACTTTCACACTCACACATTCACACTCACACATTCACACTCACACTTTCACACTCACACATTCACACTCACATTCACACTATCACATTCACGCTCTCAAATTCACACTCACTCACGTACTCACGCAATCACTCTCTGTCTCTCAGACACACACTCCCTATCACATACACACAGAGACACACACAGAGATACACACAGAGATACACACAGAGATACACACAGAGATACACACAGAGACTCACACAGAGACACACACAGAGATACACACAGGTATACACACAGAGATACACACAGAGATACACACAGATACACACACAGAAATACACACAGAGATACACACAGAGATACACACAGAGAGACACATAGAGACAAAGAGACACACACTGAGACACACACAGAGACTCACACAGAGACACACACAGAGATACACACAGAGATACACACAGAGATACACACAGAGATACACACAGACACACACACAGACACACACAGAGAGACACACAGAGAGACACACAGAGAGACACATAGAGACACAGTGACACACACAGAGAGACACACAGAGAGACACACAGAGACATACAGAGAGACACACAGAGAGACCCACAGAGATAGACACACAGAGATAGACACACAGATATAGACACACAGAGATACACACAGAGAGACACACAGAGAGACACACATAGATAGACAAACAGAGATACACACAGAGACACACACAGAGACACACACAGAGACACACACAGATACACACAGAGAGACACACAGAGAGACACACAGAGATAGACACACAGAGAGACACACACAGACACACAGAGAGACACACACATAGACATACTCACACAGACATACTCACACAGACATACTCACACAGACATACTCACACAGACATACTCACACAGACATACTCACACAGACATACTCACACACAGTCACACACACATTCACACTCACACTATCAATCACATTCACACACACACTCACACACCCACTTAAACACCCACTCACACAATACCCCACCCACTCACACCCACACGCACACACACATACACTCTCACACACACCTACTCACACACCCACTCAAACACTCACACACTCACACCTACTCACTAACCCACTCACACTCACACATCCACTCACACTCACACATCCACTCACACACACACATACTCACACTGACACATTCACTCACACATTCACTCACACATCCACTCACACATCCATTCACACACCCACACACCCACTCATACACCCACTCATACATCCACTCACACATCCACTCACAAACCCACACACACACTCAGACACACTCACACCCACTCACATCCACACACACACTCACACATCCACTCACCCACCCACTCACACCAACACGCACACACATCCACTCTCACACACACACCCACTCACACACCCACTCACACACCCACTCACTCACACACACTCACACCCACTCACACACACACACTCACTCACACACACACTCACACTCACACACACACTCACACACCCACTCACACACACACACTGACTCACACACACATCCACACACATACCCACTCACATCACACACACACACACTCACACACACACACTCACTCACACACACACTCACACACACACACTCACACACACACACTCACACACACACACTCACTCACACACACATCACACACACACACACTCACACACACACACTCACTCACACACACACTCACACACCCACTCACACACCCACTCACACACCCACTCACACACCCACTCACTCACACACTCACACACATTCACACACACTCACACTCACTCACACCCACTCACACACACACTCACTCACACTCACACACACACACTCACTCACACACACACTCACACTCACACACACACTCACACACCCACTCACACACACACTCACTCACACACACATCCACACACATACCCACTCACATCACACACACACACACACACTCACTCACACACACACTCACACACACACACACTCACACACCCACTCACACACCCACTCACACACCCACTCACACACCCACTCACTCACACACTCACACACATTCACACACACTCACACTCACTCACACCCACTCACTCACACTCACACACACACACTCACTCACACACACTCACACTCACACACACACTCACACACCCACTCACACACACACACTCACTCACACACACACTCACACACACACACACTCACACACCCACTCACACACACACACTCACTCACACACACACTCACACACACACACACTCACACACCCACTCACACACACACTCACACACACACACACTCACACTCACACACCCACTCACACACCCACTCACACACACACACACTCACACTCACACACCCACTCAACACTCACTCACACACACACTCACTCACACACACATACTCACACACACACACACTCACTCACACACACATTCACACACACACTCACCCACACACACACATATACACACACACTCACTCACACACACATTCACACACACACCCACTCACACACACTCTCACACACACACTCACTCACACACACATTCACACACACACCCACTCACACACACACACTCTCACACACACACTCACTCACACACTCACTCACACACACACTCACTCACACACTCACTCACACACACAACGAACCCCAGACATTGGTGAACGCTGGCCCAGACCGCCTTTGTTTACAAAGAGTTTCTAAGCAACGCTAGTATCCTGTGAAAGGGGCACAACGTTACAAAGGCCAGCGCTAAACATTAGCTGATTACTTCCCCTTCCGTGTTTCCTGACACATGCGCATTTCAGACTTCCCGTTAACATTTCTTGATTGGTATGTTGTTAACGGTGGCTTACTTTTACAGTAAACGTTTACCAGTCATGATGCTGTATATTTCACGCAGCTGTAAATTGGAACCTGGCTCTGTTAGTTATTAGAGGTAAACAAATTCGACGACTGCGTTTAAACTGAATGTCAAATGTAGATACACAGAGACAGATATCAATCAGTTTAGCGTGAGGTCGTTGGTGCACACATGAAGACATCCTCACAACACCATGCCACCCTTCTCTTTCAGCGGCCGCTGCCTGTGACTCTTCTGGTCAGAGATTGGTCCATTCTTTTATGTTGTCCTCCCACCTCTTTTTGGGACGGCCTCTTCGTCGTCTGCCTTGCACCTTTCCATGGGGGATCGTATTTGCAAAGACTGTTTGATCTCGATATGTGACCGTACCAAGCGAATTTCCTTCTTTTGACAGTTGCCAAGAGGTCTTCAAAAGACCATATCGCTGTTGTAATTCTATCTCGTTTGTAACTCGATCTTTGTACGTAACGTTTAAAAGTCTTCGGAAACATCTCATCTCCAAGGTCTGTATCCTTCGCTGAAGGTCAGCTGTAACTGTCCATGTCTCACAAGCATAGAGGAATATTGACATGACCAATGTACGCATTAATCTGATTTTCGTGCTTAGTGCTAACCGTTTATCTTGCCAGATTCTGTTAAGCCGTGCAAGCGTCGCTATTGTCTGTGCTATTCTGGCCAACACTTCACATTTTGATCCTTCATCACTGACAATCGACCCAAGATATTTAAAACGGCCAACCACTTCAAGTTCCTGACCGTTAGCTTTTATCCTGCAGTTGAAGCTCTCCGCCCTGTTGGTCATTAATTTTGTCTTTCCAGCGTTTATCTCCAAACCAGTGGCGTGATATACATTGTATTTTCCCTAGTGATGAGCCTAATGAGAAGTCCAGGCACTGCACTACAGCCAGGAGGACCAAAGTCAATCTTATTCAATACTTGGAATAACTGAATCTTGGAGCAATGGTATTCAAACAGACAGACGTATGCATATTGCCAGGCAGCTAAAGCTATTCTTAGTTGATTTGTTTTCCAATTTTGCTTCCTGCAGTATACTCTTTCTGCGCGCCTCGAGATACAAGAGCTGTTGGGACCCGATACCAGAGAAACATCGACAAGACTGAAAAATGTGACAAAATTAGTTTTGAACAAAAGTAACAGTGCTTCAAAACAACAGTACTCCAAAACAATAATAGTACTCCAAAACAATAACAGTACTCCAAAACAATAACAGTACTCCAAAACAATAATAGTACTCCAAAACAATAACAGTACTCCAAGACAACAACCGTACTCCAAAACATCAACAGTACTCCAAAACATCAACAGTACTCCAATACATTAACAGTACTCCAAAATAATAACAGTACTCCAAAATAATAACAGTACTCCAAAACATTTACAGTACTCTAAAACATTAACAAAACTCTAAAACATTAACAAAACTTTAAAACATTAACAGTACTCTGAAATATTAACAGTACTCTGAAATATTAACAGTACGTTGAAATATTAACAGTACTTAACATTAACAGTACTTCAGTATTCCAGAATCCCACACAATTTTGTTTCTCTGTCCCCTACAGGCGTGACGGCGTCTCTAGCTCTGCTCATGATGTTGACCGTTCACACACAAGCTCTTGAGACTGGCATAGACAAAGGTAAGCTATATTACTGTTCTCCACGAAACTCACTACAGAGCATACGTCCATCATTGTTGCTCCTTACAGGAGTCATGTATTCAAGGAATGTATGTACTTTTGCTATTGAAGTTTCCAAAGCAATTTGATATATATGATTAAGTCACTAGCCCATTCAATACTCTCATTAGTTGCATTAGAGAGTTGTATGAAGATACAGTGAGTGTATTCTTTCCTTCAGTGGTGCAGCTTCTTGTTCCGCACTATTCCATGTAGTTTGTACTGCCTGTAGTTGTACTGCCTGTAGTTTGTACGGCCTGTACTTGTACTGTCTGTAGTTTGTACTGCCTGTAGTTTTTACTGCCTGTAGTTTGTACGGCCCGTAGCTTGTGCGGTCTGTAGCTTGTACGGCCTGTAGTTTGTACGGCCTGTAGTTTGTACGGCCTGTAGTTTGTACGGCCTCTATCTTGTATTGCCTGTAGTTTTTACAGCCCGTAGCTTGTAGCTTGTACAGCCTGTAGCTTGTTCAGCATGTAAAAAGATTTAGAAAGCTTTGTGTAGGACAAAGATAAGAAATGGTCCCCTTCAACACTGAGGCCATGTCGTACATAGCAACTGTATTGCGTTCAGAAACAGCTGTCGACCTCAGCCAACCTATCTCAGCGATTATGAGATATAAATTGATAAAAATCATGTTTGTTGTCACACCTTTTTCAGTCATGTCAAATAATTAGGATGCATTTGTGCTTATTTGAGATATATCTAAAGGGAATCAAGTAAGGGAGTTCAAATACTAGGTAGAAATGATACACGTAAATGAAAATACAGACCAACAGCCCAACTTCATGGTGGAAGCAAAAATACCAGGTATCGATAGAAAGGTGAAAGAATCAGACCATGCATTGAGAGAAAAAACCCTAAAGCATATTGGAGATGCCTATCCTCAACCCACGTGGACGCACGTCTACACAGATGGATCATCAGAGGAAGCATTGAGGAAAGGAGGGGCGGGACTCGTCATATTTCTACAGAATGGAACCGTTATAGGAAAAGCAAGTGCTGCCCGGGAGTCCTCGACAAATCTAAGAACAGAGCAACAGGCAATAATTGAAACAGTCAAACTATTGGATGAAAAGGGGTTAAAGGATAACAGAATAGTGTTTTTGTGTGACTGCATGGAAATTTTGTAGGCCACACAAAGAGAACCACGAAATAGTATGGAAAGGGAACTGATATACCAGGTAAACAAACTCTCAGACCACAATAAAATCACCCTCCAGTGGATTCCAGCTCACTGCGGCATACCTGGTAATGAATGGACGGACAGGCTAGCCAGGGAGGGAAGACGAAGAGAACAATTCACCCACCCAGTGTCACTGCCAGAAGTCAAGGCACACATCTAAAAAAAAATATAAACAACAGTGGAAAGGGAGAACAAACGGTAAATACCCACAGGACCCAATCAATAGACTGAATAGGAAACAGTATACCACACTCTTTCGCCTCAGAACAGGTCATTGCAGACTAAATGCACACATGCATAAAATGAAAACAGCACAGACTGCACAATGCACATGTCAGAGAGGACCCCAGACCCCAGAACACATCCTGCAAACATGTCCACTGCACCAAGACTCCCGTGAGAAGACCTGGCCCGAGGAGAGAAACATACAAAACAAACTGTGGGGATCCATTGAGGACCTGCGACTGACGTGTCACTTGATGGGGGCAGCCCATCTGCTGGCATAAAACGAGCATACGAAACCGAACGCAAAGAAGAAGAAGAAGAAATACTAGGTAGTATGTTTATTGTTGGTGGCAGAGTGGACAGAGAGATCGCACATAGAATTCAAAAGGTGAACAGTGTCCACTATCACGATTTTGAAATGCCCCAGAGTGCTTATTTAGACTAAGAGGAGGCTGATAAATACACCCCAGAGTGCTTATTTACACTAAGAGGAGGCTGATAAATGCACCCCAGAGTGCTTATTTAGACTAAGAGGAGGCTGATAAATACACCCCAGAGTGCTTATTTAGACTAAGAGGAGGCTGATAAATACACCCCAGAGTGCTTATTTAGACTAAGAGAAGGCTGATAAATACACCCCAGAGTGCTTATATAGACTAAGAGAGGCTGATAATTACACTATTTACTTCTACATTGTGTTGCCAATGTCAATTTTGGTCCTTACTAGCAGCCCGGGGCTGTGAGATTCGCTGTGTGAAAAACAATCCGTGACAGTCAGTAGGTCACAAAACCACGCTGAGGCAGACAGAGAGGGGAGGGGGGGGGGGACAAACCCAATTAGTGCCTACATTGACGGCCAACATGTCCACTTAGTCAGAATGAATTATGACCAGCCTACACGAAGAACATATATGCAAATCTCTGGTCCACGCACAAAGGGCAGACCTGGATGTTAGTGAATCGAGGGTGTCTTTGGCACTCCCATTAAATAAACCTAACGACAGACCAAGCCTCCCACCAGACGATAACAAGAAATCTACCAATCCCTCATCTCTGCTAAGTCTCATGGGAAAGGACAGTATAAAAAACGATTTTCTAAATGTATGTATTCGCTAAATAGCATTTTAAGAGTTCTACAGTAACCCATAGCAATGTGTGGGAAAGGCACTTCATGGAATCACATATTGCACGAGTATTTCGGGGAAATCCGTGTTGGGAAAATCCGAACTACCATTGCACTGAAAGTATCGAGATGCGCCACAGATGGTTTGAACTATGTCGTTTCATAGTTCATTTCAATTTGTAAAGATATTACATTGATGTGTAGTGTCTTTATTATTTTAATGACATTGAAAGTTAAATTCTTTACCCTAAAAACGTAGCAAATAACATGACTCAAACGTTCCTGAAAAACGACAGTCTAGCAAAAGAGGGAGCGAAACTGATACAGGTGAACTACGAGAAAGCATAATCCGTAATAAAAGGGTGAAAGTCCGAACACCACGCAGATGCCGGATACTGCGAACTTTGCAGAACAGACCATGTTATACCCCTTCGTTCCGAACTGACCACAACAGAATGAGATACCACCTGTACACCTAATTGAAGATCGGTACCACAAGCCTCTGTTACTGCGGTCTGGCAGACATTGCAGCACACATATCTGAGAAGACGGAGGAGGCCCAAGCCGATTGCGTCTGCATGAGCAATAATGGAAGAAGAAGAAAAAGAAGGGAATGGAGAATGAGAAGAATGAGAAGAGAAAAGAACAAGAAATAACTGCTTTCGCGAAAAAAATTGTATTGAAATCGTGTGTGTATAGCAGGCATAACTGGTATTGAACTTATTTGCACAACGAATGTTTGACTTCCATGTAGGGAAATCTCAAGATTAATAATTATTTTGATGAATTCCAGGAATATTAGAGTGCTCTAGATTAATAATTATTTTGATGAATTCCAGGAATATTAGAGTGCTCCAGATTAATAATTATTTTGATGAATTCCAGGAATATTAGAGTGCTCTAGATTAATAATTATTTTGATGAATTCCAGGAATATTAGAGTGCTCTAGATTAATAATTATTTTGATGAATTCCAGGAATATTAGAGTGCTCTAGATTAATAATTATTTTGATGAATTCCAGGAATATTAGAGTGCTCTAGATTAATAATTATTTTGATGAATTCCAGGAATATTAGAGTGCTCTAGATTAATAATTATTTTGATGAATTCCAGGAATATTAGAGTGCTCTAGATTAATAATTATTTTGATGAATTCCAGGAATATTAGAGTGCTCTAGATTAATAATTATTTTGATGAATTCCAGGAATATTAGAGTGCTCTAGATTAATAATTATTTTGATGAATTCCAGGAATATTAGAGTGCTCGCGGGAAAAGGGCAATGATATGCTGTACTCTGAGAAAGGAGACGTCGGATATATCGTCTCAGGGGGATTCCCCGCAAACTACAGGTATGTGTTTATGTACGGATTGTATGTCAGATGTTTGGAAGCGAAACTTGGTGCGATTACAATAAACAGGAGCGGCGATTGAACACCTATCAAATGGTGGTGTCTGCGGTGTATAATGAGGATTGGTCTACAAGAGAGTGCCACATAATGTGATTTTACAGCGAGCAAACACTCCCAGGGTGTATTCGCTGTAGAGCCATAGTCGACTTCGTTTTTACCGCATGGACGATGAAATACTGCACGTCGCCTGAGATTTTGTCGCTTGGAAGATGAAAGACTGCCTGAGATTTTGTCGCTTGGAAGATGAAAGACTGCCTGAGATTTTGTCGCTTGGAAGATGAAAGACTGCCTGAGTTTTTGCCGCTTGGAAGATGAAAGACTGCCTGAGTTTTTGCCGCTTGGAAGATGAAAAACTGCCCGACGCCTGCGTTTTTGCCGCTTGGAAGATGACTGCCAGTTGCGTGCGTTTTTTGTCGCATGGAAGATGATAGGCTGCCAAAGGATATCCTCTCTAGGCGGCTAGTCATTCAAGCTAGAAGGATTGATTGTCCCTAACAGCGATTCAATGAAGTCATGCGACATGGTCTACAGGAGACAGAGCTGGACAAAACTTACAGGGCGCCACGCGCATGGTCTACAGGAGACAGGGCTAGACAAAACTTACAGGGAGCCACGCGCATGGTCTACATGAGACAGACCTAGACAAAACTTACAGGGAGCTGCGCGCATGGTCTACATGAGACAGAGCTGTACAAAACTTACAGGGAACCGCGCGCATGGTCTACTACATGAGAAAGAGCTGGACAAAACTTACAGGGCGCATAGTCTACAGGAGACAGAGCTGGACAAAACTTACAGGGCGCCACGCGCATGGTCTACAGGAGAGAGCTGGACAAAACTTACAGGGAGCCACCGGCATGGTCTACAGGAGACAGCTGGACAAAACTTACAGGGAGCCACGCGCATGGTCTACAGATACTCAGACGCCGATGGTGATGGTTTCAAATGGGATTCCTCAGACTGATTTAATTTTGCTTTTTCGATTCAACAGTAACTCTTCGTCGACAGATGCCCCTGTGCAGGTCCCAGCTCTGGTATGAGCTGGATGTAGCCGGGAGAAGGATTTCCTGCTTAGCGGAGTAGCCTCGAGCAGCTTAATACTCCATAGCGTTGGGACAATCGCTTACGGTGGGTAGTTAACCGATGTGCGAAATCAATCTAAATAGACTCAAACACTAGAGCAAAGTAGACCCGCAGCCTGTTACGCGCCATCTATGCTGCTCTAAACAAACCACATAACAATGGCCAATGTTATGCCATGTCCCACAGCTAGTCGCCTCTTACGACATGCTCTCCGTGAGGCAGTGGTGCTATTCTTGTCGGTATCATACACAAAGACCCAGACAGAGCACTCGGGCATTCAACTCATCAGGAACATAGAAATGTAACCGTCCCTAAATTGATTTTAAAGTGGATCTTCAAACCGACCTGTTTAGAGGTGTAATCCAATCTATCCAGTTTCCTTTGCATTTGGCTTTGGCTGTGGGACTGAACGGCTATATGGCCCGCAAAATCCAGATCCTCCAGCTGTTTATTCAATGTCCACTGGATTCCATTTCTCTCATTTGCTGTTTCTTTCATAATCCAGTCCACTGCAAGGATGAACAGGAAAGACGACAGTAGGCAACCCTGCAGTAACCCTGATTTAATTTTGAATGGCAGTGTGAGTTGTCCTTTGTGTATAACTCTACACTGCATACTTTCATACGTCTGTCTAATTAGTAGGGGGGAGCTGGGAAACTATTCTTTACAAATTCCAGCCTAACCTGGTGTGCTGGGAAACGAAATATTATTTAAAACGAATATATGTAAGAGATTCTATGTACGTTCTCTGACCTAGGGCAAACAAAATGTAAATTCTGTGATATCTGGATATGATAAGTAGGAGACATTAGTCTTGTCTGTTATCTAGTCACGGAAAAGATCATATTCTTATTGCTGAATTTAGCGGTGTCTTTGATCTGTGGAATGTTTTCCCCATTAAGCCTGAAGGGACGTAATTGCGACTAAAGTGAAAACTGAGTTTCTTCCCTTGTATCTTGATAAATGCTCTTCAAAAACTTTTGTTTCTTTCAATTTTCTTTTTAAAACAACGATTTTTTTTCTAACTCTACCGTAACAGAAAGAAGATTAGATTTTGTCGAGTACAGGGTGTCCCACTCGCTACCGACCCCTGGTTGTCCCTGATAACTGTTAAACCATTGAACGTGATTCAAACACATTTTGCATGGGCTATCCTTTGTGTGTGAGAAACACAACGAGCTCATAGCAAATGTTGCATACATGCTTGCCTGCACACGTCTCTCCATGTTACGGAAGACATTCACATTCTTCTTCTTCTTCATCGATCAACTGATGCTATGCTTCTAGTCAGTTGAGGTTCACGTTTCAGGTCTTCGCCGGTCCCCCACACCTTTTCGAGCATGATCGATCCACCAGGCCAGACTGCCTCTCCTTAGTATGTATAGGTAGGGCATTCTTGCAGAATATGTTCTGGTGTTTGCTTGGGTGCTCCACAATCGTACGTCGTAGTGTCTCTGAGACCCATTCTGTAGAGGTGAGCCACGAGTCTACAATGTCCCGTTCTGAGTCTGAAGATCTTTGTCTGCCCATCTCTGCCAAGTTTATCTATGCTGTCATTTTATGGCTTGTATTCTTTGTCCTGTTCTCTCCATTATCTCCTATTAGAGATCGTTTGATGAGTGTCTTTGCTTCTTTATAGCTCTTTATAGCTCTGCTTCTATAGCTTGCCACCACTTCCAACTTTTGCGAGCTCATCTGCTTTCTCGTTTCCAGGGATCCCACAGAGGACCGGAATCCATTGTAGGACTTAATCTGTTTTTTCAGACAGCAATCCTATGTTGTATTTTATTTCATGTGAGAGTATAGCTTGTTTATTACTTGAAATGGCTTGGAGTAAACTCATGGAGTCTATCTTGATTGTGGTTTGAGATGGCTTAGATTATCTTAGTCTATCTTGGTTGTGGCTTGAGATGGCTTGGAGTACACTCCTGGAGTCTATCTTGGTTGTGGCTTGAGATGGCTTGGAGTACACTCCTGGAGTCTATCTTGGTTGTGGCTTGAAATGGCTTGGCGTACACTCCTGGATTATATCTTGGTTGTGGCTTGAGATGGCTTGGAGTACACTCCCGGAGTCTATCTTGGTTGTGGCTTGAGATGGCTTGGTGTACACTCCTAGAGTCTATCTTGGTTGTGGCTTGAGATGGCTTGGTGTACACTCCTGGAGTCTATCTTGGTTGTGGCTTGAGATGGCTTGGAGTAGACTACTGGAGTCTATCTTGGTTGTGACTTGAGATGGCTTGGTGTACACTCCTGGAGTCTGTCTTGGTTGTGGCTTGAGATGGCTTGGAGTAGACTCCTGGAGTCTATCTTGGTTGTGGCTTGAGATGACTTGGTGTACGCTCCTGGAGTCTATTTTGGTTGTGGCTTGAGATGGCGTGGAGTAGACTCCCGGAGTATATCTTGGTTGTGGCTTGCGATGGCTTGGTGTACACTCCTGGAGTATATCTTGGTTGTGGCTTGAGATGGCTTGGAGTAGACTCTTGGAGTCTATCTTGGTTGTGGCTTGAGATGGCTTGGAGTAGACTCCTGGAGTCAATCTTGGTTATGGCTTGAGATGGCTTGGTGTACACTCTTGGAGTCTATCTTGGTTGTGGCTTGGGATGGCTTGGAGTAGACTCCCGGAGTCTATCTTGGTTGTGGCTTGAGATGGCTTGGAGTAAACTTCCGGAGTCTATCTTGGTTGTGGCTTGAGATGGCTTAGAGTACACTCATGGAGTCTATCTTGTTTGTGGCTTGAGATGGCTTGGAGTACACTCCCGGAGTCTATCTTGGTTGTGGCTTGAGGTGGCTTGGAGTAGACCGGAGTCTGTTAGAAAGACCGTTTTCCTTGTATTTATGTTTTGGCTGATAAGAATCTGAGTTGCTGTATGAACAGCTCTTGCTTCAGCTCTGAAATTGGTACGTCTCTCCTGCTGGTATGGAGTGATTTTTTCTTTGTCGCCATTTGAGTGTTCAATGTAGATTCCACTAACTCTCCTGTTATCACTCACGGAGGCAGATTCACATGTGCATACGTGTGTCCAAGAGATGCTAGTGTACTGTCTCTTGAGCTCCAGTAGAACTTGGATTTTTTGCTCTGTTGCCGACTGCTCACTTTTCTAGACATTCAACAACACACAAGGAGTCACAGACTCAGTTTCTCTCCGAATCTTTCTTGCAGTTCCATGAGATTCCCTGACTTGTTGAGGAAACACTTTCCCCTCCAGCGTGCCCAATAGGATGAGATCAGGTCGGGTAACACATACTCTTCAGAGTCTTCTAAACCAGTATAAAGACGTCAAGTTAAGTAAGGTCATGCAACCTTGGAGGTCAAAGTCCCTAAGAAACGACATGGTCTTCAAAGAAGGAAGCAATTTCGGCCATGTTGACATTTGAGGTGGGGCCTGTAGCTACATCCTGCTCAAAACAGCCAGTACGAGCAGCGCATGACCTGCAGTGGTCAGACCCATAGCTGACTGCTAGCGTCAGGGCCAGCGAACCAAAGCTGCTAAGACCCTTCTACACCTCCACGCGGTGATCCTGGATAACAGACTGCAGCAGGGGCAGACTGGCTAAGGAGAAGGGATCAAAGAGGGAATTCTAGCCTTCTGTAGCGTGCAGGCATGCCGGGGGAGGGGGGGGGGGCACTCTGATGTGTTGGTGAATATCTTCTGTAGCGTGCAGGCATGCCGGGTTGGGGAGGGGGGGCACTCTGATGTGTTGGTGAATATGTTCTGTAGCGTGCAGGCATGCCGGGTGGGACACTCTGATGTGTTGGTGAATATCTTCTGTAGCGTGCAGGCATGCCGGGTGGGACACTCTGATGTGTTGGTGAATATCTTCTGTAGCGTGCAGGCATGCCGGGTGGGACACTCTGATGTGTTGGTGAATATCTTCTGTAGCGTGCAGGCATGCCGGGTGGGACACTATGATGTGTTGGTGAATATCTTCTGTAGCGTGCAGGCATGCCGGGTGGGACACTCTGATGTGTTGGTGAATATCTTCTGTAGCGTGCAGGCATGCCGGGTGGGACACTCTGATGTGTTGGTGAATATCTTCTGTAGCGTGCAGGCATGCCGGGTGGGACACTATGATGTGTTGGTGAATATCTTCTGTAGCGTGCAGGCATGCCGGGTGGGACACTCTGATGTGTTGGTGAATATCTTCTGTAGCGTGCAGGCATGCCGGGTGGGACACTCTGATGTTTTTGGTGAATATCTTCTGTAGCGTGCAGGCATGCCGGGTGGGACACTCTGATGTGTTGGTGAATATCTTCTGTAGCGTGCAGGCATTCCGGGTGGGACACTCTGATGTGGTGGTGAATATCTTCTGTAGCGTGCAGGCATGCCGGGTGGGGGGGGGGGGACACTCTGATGTGTTGGTGAATATCTTCTGTAGCGTGCAGGCATGCCGGGTGGGACACTCTGATGTGTTGGTGAATATCTTCTGTAGCGTGCAGGCATGCCGGGTGGGACACTCTGATGTGGTGGTGAATATCTTCTGTAGCGTGCAGGCATGCCGGTGGGACACTCTGATGTGTTGGTGAATATCTTCTGTAGCGTGCAGGCATGCCGGATGGGACACTCTGATGTGTTGGTGAATATCTTCTGTAGCGTGCAGGCATGCCGGGTGGGACACTCTGATGTGTTGGTGAATATCTTCTGTAGCGTGCAGGCATGCTGGGTGGGACACTGATGTTTTTTGTGAATATCTTCTGTAGCGTGCAGTCATGCCGGGTGGGACACTCTGATGTGTTGGTGAATATCTTCTGTAGCGTGCAGGCATGCCGGGTGGGACACTCTGATGTGTAGGTGAATATCTTCTGTAGCGTGCAGGCGTGCCGGGTGGGACACTCTGATGTGTTGGTGAATATCTTCTGTAGCGTACAGGCATGGCGATGCTTATAGCGACTACCTGCAACATTAGCTATGAGCTTATTATGTTTCTCACATACTGAGGTATATCTTTACCAAATTTTTTTGAATCACGTTTAATCTTTGATAAATTATCAGAGAAAACCAGCGCGTCGCGAGCTGGACACCCAGTATGTAAGAGTCGGATCTAGAGCTGTAAGATGCGCCATGTAAGCAGTGCAGCCATCCCAGCATGTCCGTTGTAGAACGTCGCTCCCATCACAGTCTGTCTGAAAGAAACTCGTTCTCTTGCCAAAACTCCAGCCTCCGCCACTGTCATACTCAGGCACTCCTGGATATCTTGGTGCCATCGTCTTCTTGGTCTGCCCTTCCTCTCTTGCCTGGCACCATACCTTCCATCACCGTTCTCTCAAGACCGTTGTGTCTCTTGATGTGACCAAAGTATTTTATTTTTTTTGCGTTCGGCTTACTTCTCTTATCCACAAGGCGGTGTGCGTTGCACTGTGATTTTTATTTTGCGCATGTCGGCCCAGTACACAGTACATCCGACTTCAGCATGCATTTTATGTAAGGGTCTGCTTTCTCCTGCATTTTCTAAGGGTTAGCTTTCCCGGGGTAACGGCCGGTGCTGTGATGGGGATCGAACCCAGCACCTTCGGGTTGTGAGTCGTGCCACTTAACCACTAGGCCACGCCGTCCCGACCAAAGTATTTGCATTTTCTAGCAAAAATGGAATTGATAAACCAGTTCTTCTCTATGCTCAACTCTTGCCGAATGTCTACATTTGCTTTTTTTTCTCTGTCTAGGGTATTCTGAGAATCTTTCTGTAACATTTTGACTCGGAGTATTCGATTCTTTGTCTGGAAGTTTTGGTAATCGTCCATGATTGGCAACAATGCAGTGCAGCCGAAAGGACAATTTGGAACCAAATCCGCAACATCACGCTGAGGCAGACAGTGGGGACGCACGCAGATAGTGCCTACATCGACGCCCAAAACATCCCCAAGTTGTTTGGTCATTTAGTCAGAATGCGTTATGACCAGCCTGCAGCAACAGCATATCAAACGAAGGTCTCCTGTCCACGCGCAAGGGGACGACCTCGACGACCATGGATCGAGGGTGGCTCCGACACTCTCAGGAAGGTACACCAAACGACAGCAAACGCCTCACACGTGACGAAAACAAGAAATCTACGCGTCCCACCACTCTGCAACGTCTCATCGCAAGGGCAAAAGTACACAAGAAGAAGAAGACGTTGAAAAAAAAGAGCATCAAAATGGAATTATTATTATTAAGTTATTATCAACGTGCTGATAGCTCTAACCTTCTTTGATATGAACAGGGCAATCTTCATACAGCTGCTATGATAATAAATGCAAGAGTATCCTATGATGAACCGGCTAAAAATGGATGGACTAGGGAAAGGATTTGAGGTACTAGAGATCTCCACCTCTATCAATGCAGTTTTTATTTGTTTCTGAAACGGAGGTTTTGGGTTTTTAGATAGTTTCTGAGTAATTCGTAGAGGTAATGTTATGAGTGCCTGAAACCCTGCGACCCGGTCTCACTATTTTAGCTAGATTTCCCTGCTATTATTTATATACGATTATTATTTAGTATTATTTCTATAGTTGCACCCAATTGTGTAGTTAGTGCTGGGTCGATATTTTTTGTTGTTTGGATGCTTTTGTTGTCTGTCAGCCATCTCGTTTACTGGTATTTCGCGATGTTCATAAGAATCTTCTCTAAAAATGACTCTGAAATTCTTAAGAAATAGTCAATTATGTCATCTCCATCTAATGTGTTGCTTATTGTTCTTATACCATAATCATTATTATAAGTATTTAACCTCAGAATAATGACGTTCTTAGACTATAATCATTACTACAAGTATTTAACCTCAGAATAATGACGTTCTTAGACTATAATCATTACTACAAGTATTTAACCTCAGAATAATAAAGTTCTTAGACTGTAATCATTACTATTGGTATTTAACCTCAGAATAATAAAGTTCTTAGACTATAATCATGACTACTGGTATTTAATCTGAGAGTAATGAAGAAAGTTGCCAATTAAAATTAAATAAAAAACAGGAAAAGTTATCATACAACTTTTAAAGAAACAAACACAACTAGCCATGTGTATCAAATATACAATTGATATTGATATTCAATGATTTGATTGATTCACATATCATTTTCATTCACTTTGTGTTGCACAATTCAGAAACCAAAAAAAAAAATCATCTTTTTTCAATAAAAAAAAGGAATAATTAAACCAACAAAAATATAGCGGCCTAAAATATTCGATGTAATAAAAATTCAATTCTTGAACTGAAAAAAAATGAAATTCCTGTTTAAAAAAAAAAAAATGAAATTCCTGTTTTAAAAAAAAAAAAATGAAATTCCTGTTTAAAAAAAAAAAAATGGCTTTCAAAATAAAATGTACAAAAATTCTCGTGGTAGATTCGAACAATGAGGGTCTCCTAAATCTTCTCCACATTGCTTATTGCACTACTGCTGCTAACAATTTTGGAGAAATATTTATTAGGTAAGTTGGAAGTGATTTGTTTAGTACGGTGACCGACAACACGACAAACGGTAAATATTTTAGATATTATGTTAAAGTGGAAACTGGCTTGGCTTCGGCTTCGTTCGTTCTCAATCTCCCGCTACCAAACCATG
>JAVGWX010000014.1:61285475-61537975 GCA_036924085.1 Ariolimax columbianus
CTGTGTGTGTGTCTGTGTGTATGTGTGTGTCTGTGAATGTATGTATGTGTGTCTGTGTATGTCTGTGTGTGTGTCTGTGTATGTGTCTGTGTCTGTGTGTGTGTGTATGAAAGGTTAGAATCCCTTCCCTGAATCGTTGTTCAGTTGTTTCTTTAATCGCCGTCATCCACCTCGTGTCTGACATGTTGGCGGTTGAATTTCCTGTTGTTTACAAATATTATCAAGTGTTAAGTGTTTATTTTTCCCCCCGAGTCGTTTCCGGTAAAGCTTTGTGGGTGGCAGGCGGAAACAGGGCCATTGCCATGTTGTGAACGTGTCAATGATGAAGTGTTGTCCGTCAAGCAGACATCATCAGAACATTTCTCTACTCTATTTACCCCCCCCCCTTTTTCATCATGTGTCAGAATATCCCCCACCCCATTTTTCTACCATATGACATTTTATTTCTTCCTCCCCCCTCCCCTAATTCCTCCATTTCACTTTGTCAAAATGAAGAAGAAGAACGAGACGACGAAGAAGGAGGAGAGGAAGAAGAAGAAGATGAAGAATAAAAAGAGGAAAGGGAGGAAGAAGGAACGAGATGAAGAAGAGCAGGAAGCAGAAGAAGAAGAAGGAACGAGACGAAGAAGGAGGAACGAGACGAAGAAGGAGGAACGAGACAAACAAGAAGGAGGAACGAGACAAACAAGGAGGAGGAACGAGACAAACAAGGAGGAGGAACGAGACGAACAAGGAGGAGGAACGAGACAAACAAGAAGGAGGAACGAGACAAACAAGGAGAAGGAACGAGACAAACAAGAAGGAGGAACGAGACGAACAAGGAGGAGGAACGAGACGAAGAAGGAGGAGGAACGAAACAAACAAAGAGGAGGAACGAGACAAACAAGGAGGAGGAACGAGACAAACAAGGAGGAGGAACGAGACGAACAAGAAGGAGGAACGAGACAAACAAGAAGGAGGAACGAGACGAACAAGGAGGAGGAACGAGACGAAGAAGGAGGAGGAACGAGACAAAAAAGGAGGAGGAACGAGACAAACAAGGAGGAGGAACGAGACGAACAAGGAGGAGGAACGAGACGAAGAAGGAGGAGGAACGAGACAAACAAGAAGGAGGAACGAGACGAACAAGGAGGAGGAACGAGACGAAGAAGGAGGAAGAACGAGACGAAGAAGGAGGAGGAACGAGACGAAGAAGGAGGAACGAGACGAAGAAGAAGGAGAAACGAGGCGAAGAAGAAGGAGAAACGAGGCGAAGAAGAAGGAGAAGCGAGGCGAAGATGGAGGAACGAGACGAAGAAGTAGGAGGAACATGACGGAGAAGGAATGAGCCGTAGAAGAAGAGAAAGAACAAGAAGGAACGAGCCGAAGAAGGAGGAATGAGATGAAGAAGAAGAATGAAGAATGAGACGAAGAAGGAGATGGAACGAGCCAAAGAAGAAGAAGAAGAAGGAGGAACGAGACGAAGAAAGAGAAATGAGATGAAGACGAAATCGAAGAAGTTGAATTTGTGGAAGGGATCAAGATGCTGAGCAGCGCATGAGCTGCAGTGGCCAGCGATCCATAGCTGACTGCTAGCGTCAGGGCCAGCGAACCAGAGCTGCCAAGACCCTTCTACACCTCCAAGCGGTGATCCTGGATAACAGGCTGCAGCAGAGCAGACTGGCTAAGGAGAAGGGATCGAAGAGGGAATACTAACCCAGTACTAAGAAAATGCTTGCTGAAGTCGGATGTGTTGGACCGAAAGGTGCAAATATCGCAGTCAAGCTGTAAACCACGACACAACGCATTCCGTTCTCCGGACTACATTCTGCTACTTAAGCCCTTTCAGTGTTTGGTAGCGGGAGATTGAGAACGAACGAAGCCAAGTCAATTTGTGGAAGACGAAATTAGTGAGGAAAACGAAATTGGAGAGGAAGACGAAATTGGAGAGGAAGAAGAAATCGAAGAGGAAGACAAAATAGAAGAGGAAGACGAAATTGAAGAAGAAGACGAAATCGAAGAAGAAGAAGAAAAAGATAAACGAGTCTACAAAGAAAACGACTATACACATAGATGAAGTGAGTCATGGCGATTTTTGTATCAAACTGGCCAGACGAACGTGTCGACCAAACCTCGACATTCTCGGCTCGCATTCCAGACCTATTTATTCATACACCGACCTTAGATACAAATCCTTAAGTAAGACCAGTAGACGAGACGCACAGAATAACACACAGAAGCACGTGTTATCAGGAAACGGGAAACATTTCCGCAATGGCTTGAGCAATTGCTGGAGAAGCCATGAATGTTTTCACTAATTTCTGGCATGTAGACTGGCATTCAACGTGGGCAAAATTGGCTGTTTGAGACCTAGCTGGCATACTTACAGGAATAGAAGAAAATTACGTTTCATGATGATAAAGGAATGGATAAGACGGAACAATGTTGGTTATAAAAGGTTGCAATAATTTTGTTATTATTTATAGAGAGAAAACTAGACATAATAAGTATTTTTGTAATATATACGTATAGGGGGACTGCGTGGCCTAGTGGTTAAGTGATACGGCTCCCCACTAGAAGGTGCTGGGTTCGATCCCATCACAGCACCGGCCGTTACCCCGGGGAAGCAAACCCTTAGAAAATGCAGGAGGAAGCAGACCCTTACATAAAATGCATGCTGAAGTCGGATGCACTGGGCCAAAAGGCGCAAAATAGAAACCACAATGCAACGCACACCACTTGGGGGATTAGAAAAATAAGACCAACGCAAAAACAAAAAAAAAGAAAGAAAATATATAAATATATAAATTCAGTGGACGCTTGAAACTTGTTGGATTTGAACCACTTATAGGTTCAGTTCGGTTTTTGAGAGGCGATCGCCTTACCTATCAGATAAGGCGTACATGTAGTTGCATGGCTTATGATAAAGTCTGATACGACTTGCCAAAGATGTCATTGTACGCGGTTGAGAGAAATAAGAAAGCAGGAAAAATGAGAGTATTAGAAAGAGAAAGAGAAGAGAGAAAGCGATATATGTAGAGGATGAAAGAGGTGAAATAAGAAAGAGAAAAGAACATAGAAGAGACCAAAATGCGTGGAGAGAGAGAGAGAGAGAGAGAGAGAGAGAGAGAGAGAGAGAGAGAGAAGTAAATTTAAAAGAGAAGTAACGCAAAGGAGATAGAAGAATACATGAAAAAAGAGACAAAAAAGAGATGAGAAGAAAAGAGAAAAAGGGAAGAGAGAATATGGAACTAGAGAGAAATAGAGGAAAAGAGAGTGCCAAGTGAATAGAGAAATGAAGAAACAGAGAACGAATTTAAGAGAGAGAGAGAGAGACAGGAAAGAAGAGAGTCAGTCAGAAGAAGAATAATAATAAGATAAAGAAGACGAATTAGAATGAGGACAGTAGAATGAGAGTGGCGGTGGAGGAGGAGGAGGAGGAGGAGGAGGAGGAGGACAAGAAGAGGAAACAAAAAGTATTAGGAGGAGGGGGAGTAAAAGGAGCAGAAGGCGGGAGGAAAAGGAATAGAAGATGATGATCGAGGGATGGGACTGGATGGGATTGGATGGGATTGGATGGGACTGGATGGGATTGGATGGGATTGGATGGGACTGGATGGGATTGGATGGGATTGGATGGGACTGGATGGGATTGGATGGGATTGGATGGGATTGGATGGGATTGGATGGGATTGGATGGGACTGGATGGGATTGGATGGGATTGGATGGGACTGGATGGGACTGGCTGAGACTGGATGGGACTGGATGGGACTGGATGGGATTCGATGGGTCTGGATGAGACTGGATGTGATTGGATGGATGAGTGGATGGGATTGGATGGGACTGGATGGGATTGGATGGGACTGGATGAGACTGGATGGGATTGGATGGGACTGGATGAGACTGGATGAGACTGGATGGGATTGGATGGATGAGTGGATGGGACTGGATGAGACTGGATGGGATTGGATGGGACTGGATGGGACTGGATGGATGGGACTGGATGGGACTGGATGGGACTGGATGGGACTGGATGGGATTGGACTGGATGAGACTGGATGGGACTGGATGGGATTGGATGGGATTGGATAGGACTGGATGGGATTGGATGGATGAGTGGATGGGATGGGATTGGATGGGATTGGATGGATGAGTGGATGGGATTGGATGGGACTGGATGAGACTGGATGGGATTGGATGGGATTGGATGGGATTGGATGGGATTGGATGGGACTGGATGGATGAGACTGGATGGGATTGGATGGGACTGGATGGGACTGGATGGGATTGTATGGGATGGATGGATGATGTACCGGGTAGTGAAATATTACCCGTTTGAACTTTGACCTATGTATTTGACCTTTGGCCTTTAACCCCATCCAGCTGTACTCCACCTATTAACCTCAATTATGTAATGACTAAACAAAAACATTCAACCTGACATCACATCATTTCCATGTGTTTACAGTACCGGAGGAAAGTCCGAGCTCTGGTGTCAAATTCACATCCAGGTGTGCAGTACCTGCAGACTACACCTCCATTTTGAGGAGCTGAGCTTCGGCAGGTGCCAGTCTGCGGGCCGTGGAGTCCTGGAGGGCCCCAGCAAGGATTGGTGTCACCATGAGTAAGTACAACACTTCTTAAATGAGATGACTTGAGCGCCTGGGTTATTCTGTGGTTTTCAACATTTACCCCTGCTGAGGGTAGTGAATGGTTGTATGGCTTACTACATATGCAGCTGTTATTAATTGGTCAGCACCTGAGACGAGCTAGCTCAAATTCCCGGTGCAAAGTGATTGTATAATGTTGAATATTTATCTAACGTTGTTGGATAGTGTTATGGACGGAATGGGTTCAAATCTCAGGTGCAAAGTGATTGTGTTGAATATTTCTCTAACGTTGTTAGATAGTGTTATGGACGGAATGGGTTCACATTTCAGGTGCAAATTGATTGTATTATGTTGAATATTCCTCTAACGTTGTTAAATAGTGTCATGGACTGTTGGACCAGTTCTATCAACTCCACTAAGTCTTGTGCAATTATATTTGTTCTAACTATGGGCATTCCCGTCCGCTCTCTGATGTTTGTCTTTCCATCTCTTTTTCTGCTTCTCTCTCTTACTCTTCCCAGGGCACAGTCCATCTAACGTTATTAGATAGTCTCCTGGCAGAAATGGGTTCAAGTCTCTGGAATACAGCAATTGTATTGAGCTGACTAATACCTCCAACATTATTCGACAGTGTCCTGGGCGGTATGAGTTCAAATCTCCATTTCACTTTGATTGTATGGACACGTAGTACGGAATTCAGATTTTAAAATCTTGTCTGTTGTAAGAAAGTAGAAAAATATTGCGTCTGTTGTAAGAAAGGTGAAAAATATTGTCTGTTGTAAGAAAGTAGAAAAATATTGTGTCTGTTGTAAGAAAGTTCAAAAATATTGTGTATATTGTAAGAAAGTTGAAAAACATTGTGTCTGTTGAAGAGAAATAAAAGAAATTCGCGGGAAAAACATAACATATCACTATTGAGAGTGATCCTTTGACATAATCATGCCCTGAAACCAACTGCATATTTATCTTTGTTTCCCAAAACACGCTATTATAGTTGCACTGATAGTTTGCACATGCAAGTTCCATTATTTAGTCAGCCTTGACTGACATTGACAACATTTACAAGTATGCATTTGTACTAATCATCTCACTTAAGTTGTTTAAAAGGCTTCACCAATGGATAAAGCGCTACTTAGACCTAGATTATGGAGTAATGTGTTCATTTGTGGAGTCCTTATCGTAGAGGAGATGTAAACATGCTGGAAAGGATACAAAGAAGGGCGACAAAACTGATCGTGGGATTCCAGAATTACAGTTATGAGAAAAGACTAAAATAAAACTGGTCTTCAGTGTCTCGAACAGAGAAAAATTCGAGGTGACTTAAAACAAGTTTATAAATGAATCAATGGAAAGAGTAAACTAGACTTTACCAAGTTGTTCAAAGTTCAACCAGCTACAAGAGGGAACATAATCAACTTGTGCTTAGATGGATCCAGATTAGTTGTTAGGAAATATTCCTAGTCAGAGAATTGTGTATGCTTGGAATGGATTGCCATAGGATGTGGTGGAGGCTGAGTCAGTTAATGCATTCACAAATAAATTGGATGCTCAGTTAATTTTTAGTATAGGTGGTGTTGAATAAACTGGTTTTATATAGACTCTGTATAGCTTTATAAAACTGTAGAACTTTATAAAACCGTAGAATTTTATAATACCGTAGAACTTTATAAAACCATAGAACTTTTTAAAACCATACAACTTTATACAACCAATATCATGAAGTTAAGTTAGGTTAAGTTAATGTCAGCAGGAATTGGGACTGAAAGTGGTTAACTTTTAGTCTGTCTCTACAGTTATCAACCCCCTCTTTGTCTATTTGCATTCGATTTGCAGGATCCTTTTCAGTCGATTACGAAAAGTCTGTAAAATGCAATGAGGAATACAAATCGGTTATTCGGTTGGTTGGTTAGTTAGTTTTCTTTCCCCTTGTGCCATTGGGCGTCGTGAGGAGGTTATGACGACTGTCCTGCGTTGCGTCGGTTGTTGTGAGTCCGTTTCGTTGCACGGACACTTGTATGTATCCACTCGTCTTGCGGACGCCCTCATGCCCTGCATCCAGATCTACCATCGCTGTAAGCCATCAGTGGAAGGTGATGAGGGTGCATTCTCATGAGATGACCGAAGCAGCGTAGTTTGTCTCTGGAAATATAATCTGTCCAAAACGCAGTGCGACCATACTTCAAATGTCTTCGTTTTGCTTTCTTCCTCTTCTGGTAACTCCAATGACTTTTCTCAAACACTTCATTTCACTCGTCGAAATTCTGCTCTCACACGCCCTGGAAAGAGGCCATGTTTGACACTGGTAGCACAGAGTCGGCATAAATATACTGTTTATCAGGTGCTGCTTTATTGCCAAACTAATGCTCGGGTGTCTAAGCAGTGGGGACAGCTGATAAGTCACAGAAGATGATTTATGACCACCTAGTATCGATTTCCCTGTCGATCCTGCTGTCTGCCAAAAAAAAACAAAAAAAAACATACTGCCCAAATACTTGAACATACGGGCGTGTTGAAGAGAAATATCATTGACACTTATGTTGAGTGGCCCAGGTGTACTGCTGATCCTCAAATTTTCTGTCTTCGTCTCATTAATTCGCATCTTGTATTTGACACAAGTTGTCACAAGTTGTCATAAGCGCGTTTATGTGGTGCTGCATTTTATTTTCAATATTATCGATACATCCTTAATTTGCACAGATGATGGCATGCATGAATACTGACAGGATATTGGCCTATTTTTGTTTAAGCTGTGACCACATCCATGTACACGAGGTAGACACCCCTTACAACAAGGTCACACACAGGGACTACTTCTCAGAAAATGAGGGCGATCACTACATCTCAATATCTGGTCACATGAAAGTGCAACACTGCGCCGGAAATACGTCACTAGAGGATGGTAAACGGTTCAAAATGTCGTACAAGGTTGTAGGTGAGTTCTGATTGGTTGTAAGGGTTGGTTGGGATTGTGTTGATTGGCTGTGAGGGTGGGTTGTGATAGTGGTGATTCGCTGTGATTGTGGTGATGATATTGGAGGAATCGATGGTGTTTATAGCAACTGTTGTACTAGCCCAGCTAATGTGCCATCTCTGCATCGAAGGTCGGCTGCAATGGATCTCCAGTGTAATCTATCTCTTACCGTAATTTTGCAATCTGATCAGCTTTTTTCAGCTTTCTCCAGTCTATCTTCTGATGTTATCCACCCACTTAAAACGTTGTCTGCCTCTTGAACGACTACCTTCTCCACTACCATCCAGTATGGACTTCAACAAGGAGGTATATCTTGTTATATGACCAAAATAACGTAACTGTCAAGTCCTGATTTCGATCATTAATTCTCTTTTCACCCCCAATTTTTCCAATCCCTCCAAATTTGTTTTCTTCTCTTTCCAAGAAATGCGACCCAATCTTCTTTATATCCACATTTCGAAGGCCTCGATTCTCTTTTCCAACTTTTTAAATACTCCGACTTTACCAAGAGCGTTATTTTTGGTTGTGTTTTCTGTCACGCACCATATATGGTAGCGAAACATGGATCACCTATGCCAAACAAGAGAAAATGTTTAACCCCTCACATCTACGATGCTTGCGATCCAGTATCATCTCCCCTAGTCTCCCAGTGTAGAAAGCAATGTCCATCTTACTCTTCTACATACCCTCTGCCAATGCCAGGCAGGTACATAGGGGTTGACAAGTCGCATCCCCGCCTTCCTCCATTTTTACTTGAAAAACGGTGTCACTGTTCAAAAACTTAATTAATTAGTTTGTTATTTAGTTAGCTAGTTAGTTAGTTGGTTAGTTAGTTAGTCAGTCAGTTAGTCAGTCAGTCAGTTAGTTAGTCAGTCAGTCAGTCAATCCGTCAGTCAGATAGTTAGTCAGTTAGTCAGTCCGTTAGCTAGTTAGCCAGTTAGTTAGCTAGTTAGCCAGTTAGTTAGTCAGTCAGTCAGTCAGTCAGTTAGTTAGTTAGTTAGTTAGTTAGTTAGTCAGTCAGTCAGTCAGTCAGTCAGTCAGTTAGTTAGTTAGTTAGTTAGTTAGTCAGTTAGTCAGTCCGTTAGCTAGTCAGCCAATTAGTTAGTTAGGTAGTTAGGTGCCCATTGCAAGCAAAGATGGCGACAGCGTCAGACATATTTATCCAGATGTGACCGCATTATGACTAGGGTCCGATCTGAGCGTGACAAACTCTACCGCACGTAGGGCACACGCGAACAGCGTCAGTAATTAGGCCGCCTTGCATTCTGTCCTTTCCTACAGTTAGACTTTTCTGCGCTTGCGTAATTGTTCTCTTCTCGGCGATGCGAGCACTATGTGTGATGGCAGTGCACCAGGCTGAGCAGCTCCCAGACAGTGAAATGATTGTAAAACTATTCAAAGAAACTGTTAGAGTGTATTTTAATCGTTTCTTACGTCCCGCGGCGAGCTCTGTCCTGTCATGAGCTCACCGTACAACAGTTGCTTAGGGAGGCTCTCATCTGACACGCGAACAACAAGTCCAGTCCATATGATCTGGGCTTCTCTGCAGAAGCGCATTTTTTTAGGTCCGTAATCGTAGTAGTATCAATTCTTCGTTGATAGTGTTGTTAAGCATTGCGTTTTGTGATTGGTTTCAAATTTGACTTGGACCCGACAGATCGCCATGTTGTGCTTCAATCGACACAACTTCTTAAGAGTTAGACCCAGACTCAACCAATTATCCCCCATCCTCTGGTCACCCAACAATACATGTAAAATATGTACGAGGTGTGTTCAAAAAGTATCCGAACTTTGGGCTGGAAAAATACAATTACTCACAGAGAGGTTTGAAACTCTAATCCACCTCAAAAATACTCTCATTTGGACTCTAAAACCTTATCCTAGACTTCGGGGATGACTAATGTACCCACTGTGACTACTGCAGCTTGGTTTCCAGATCGTGCCCATAAATCCACGAACACACCACCAGTGATCACAGTGTTCAGGAAGTCGGGGCCGCCGCCTGCGCAGTCCAGCATGTCCTGTGAGACTTCCATCGTTAGCTGCTTCTGCTCTATGCTTAGCAGATTCGGCACGAATTTGGCGGTCACTACAGATAGCTGAATCCTTGTTCAAAATGGAGATGTCTGAACTAATCCTTATTTCCACCTCATCCGGTCTGAACTAATCCTTATTTCCACTTCATCCGGTCTGAACTAATCCTTATTTCCACCTCATCCGGTCTGAACTAATCCTTATTCCCACCTCATCCGGTCTGAACTAATCCTTATTTCCACTTCATCCGGTCTGAACTAATCCTTATTTCCACCTCATCCGGTCCTGAACTAATCCTTATTTCCACTTCATCCGGTCTGAACTAATGCTTATTCCCACTTCATCTGGTCTGAACTAATCCTTATTTCCACTTCATCCGGTCTGAACCAATGCTTATTCCCACTTCATCTGGTCTGACCTAATCCTTATTTCTACTTCATCCGGTCTGAACTAATGCTTATTCCCACCACATCCGCAAGTTCTCTGATGGTGACACGAGACCAAGGTCCGTACTTGGTCAATGACTTCATTTTGGCTTGTTGAGGGCCTACTGGAACGTGCTCCGCTCTCCACTGATATGCCGCCATTATTAAAGGGATTGTAAAAGTAAATTAAAGTAAAGTAACCCAAAGCATTACTGCATTACTGTAGGGGGTGTGAGGTGTTAGCGATCTCACATTTTAATTGCTCGATCTCACATTTTAATGGCTCGGCTATATGAGGGTGGTAACTATCTTCTCTCCCTCGCCGCTTTTACTTCCCGGACTAAACCGGTACCCATTTAGGGCTGGGTCGACCCGGGAGCCACTGCGGCCTGATTACCGCTTCAACTGGGGAATGAACACAGGACCAATCAGATGCGAAGCCAATGCGCTAGCCACTGCGCTACGCGGCTGTCAAACGGGATTGTACCAATCCTTAATGTGTGTGATGCTCATGGCGTGGTCATCGAAATCCTGTTCAATCTTCCGAATGATTTCCACTTGGATTTCCCCCAGCTTTTGGCAAAATTAGGTGCAACATTGTTGCTTAATTCTTTCCGTCATTTCGTAGTGAATGAAAACTCGACAACGATCACTACACTAAACGCTGGAAGGCTGACTATCAGCAACTAACGCAATCTGCGGTAGTGAAAAAATTCACTCATTCGCATGACGGCCCCCTATACCTCCCTGCAGAAGGACCCCCCCCCCCCCCCCATTTCCCACCCACCCTTGCTTCATTTATTTCCGTATGAAAATGTTAATGTCGGATACTTTTTGAACCCACCTAGTATAACATTTTAAAGAATATACCAATAACGTTAATTCCATAATTATTTTACAAATTTTATTTTCAGACAAAACTGAATTACACAAGGGCGTGGTCTCTGAGTATGGCGACAGTACAGGATTTGTGACATCTCCTAACTTTCCTAGAGGCTATGCCCTTAACGGAGAGACCTTCACCTATATGATACAAAACCTTGACCCCTACGGTCATGTGCGGATAACCTTCGATGACTGGGATATAGCGCCAGAGAGCAAGATCAAGGTGAACACAATTTTTACCAGCGGTTCCCAGAATGTTTGTTCGTGGCGGATCACTTTACGAACTTGTACAACTTTACACCATTATGTCTTGGTTTGGTTTGGCTTGGTTTGGTTTGGCTTTGCTTGATTTAGTTTGGTTTGGCTTGGCTTGATTTAGTTTGGTTTGGCTTAGCTTTGCTTGGCTTGGCTTTGCTTGGTTTGGCTTTGCTTGGTTTGGCTTTGCTTGGTTTGGCTTGGCTTGGTTTGGCTTTGCTTTTCTTTGCTTGGCTTGGTTTGGTTTGGTTTGGTTTGGTTTGGCTTGGAATCGTTCGCTCTCAATCTCCCGCTACAAAACACTGACATGGGCCTAAGTAGCAAAATGTAGTCCACAGAATGGAATGCGTCGTGTCGTAGTTTACAGCTTGACCGCGATATTTGCACCTTTCGGTCCAACACATCCGACTTCAGCAAGTATTTTTTTAGTACCGGATTAGCATTCCCTCTTCGATCCCTTCTCCTTAGCCAGTCTGCTCTGTTGCAGCCTGTTATCCAGGATCACCGCGTGGAGGTGTAGAAGGGTCTTGGCATCTCTGGTTCGCTGGCCCTGACGCTAGCAGTCAGCTATGGGTCGCTGACCACTGCAGCTCAGCATCTTAATCCCTACACCATTATAATCAGAAAGAGAATCGTTTGAGGGTCAGGTTTGTAGAACGCTAGCGGATGGTGTTAAAGGCATAGGGCTTTAACTCCGTTACCGGAACGTTCTAGTCAACCTAGCTGATAATGTTTACCTAATTTTTCTTTAAAGTAAAGTTGCGAGGAAGAGAAAGTGCAATGAAATCTTTAACACTTCATCCCTGGCGGCCATGTTTTATCGGAAAACCTCGTTCTATTAATATGCAGCTCATGATTCCCCCAAGTGCTACCAATTTATAAAATGTCATTGAATTCAATTTACCCAAAGCAACTTGATGATCCGGACCAGGAGTGCGTGATCTGCGGCCTTATTTGGCCTTGTCGGACATTAAGTGAAACCTTTTGAAAGAATCACATTTTTGCAGCACAAATCTTTTAATTTTTATAAATTTGTTTCTGCCTTCCATTGATCTTCAGGGATAGAAAGGAATTTTGAAAGCTAATGTGATTGTTGCCAGGACAGGAGTTAATTTAACGCCTCTTTGCGATTTTTAAATACTAAAAGTTATTTCACCTGCACCGGATGTAAACAGGACTTCCTACTTTATCTACCGTCTCCGTTAGGACTAGGCACTCAATCTTACTTCCCTTGAAGGAATATGCCGCTTGAAACTTGCAGGTTTTGAACATTCAACGTTCTTTAGTTCGTTCTTTAAGAGGCGAGTATCTTACCTCTCGTGTATCCCTTGGTACTGCCCACCCCTCCCCCACCCAATACAATACCCACAAAACGGGCTGTGTACGGAACTTCCCAGTTTATCTACCGTCACCGATAGGACTAGGCACCCGATTTCACTTCCTTTGAATCAAGATGGCGCTCTAACTTGCAAGATCCGAACATTCAACGCACTTTAGCTTGTTTGATCCTTCAGTGGCGAGTCCCTTACCACTCATGAATCCCTAGGGAACCCATCATCTCCAATTCCCAGTGTGACATCCACACCCGTTTTACCTAAATCTATAATTAACATTTAGTTAAGCAATGGAAAGAAAAAATCGTATGTCCAGTTATTTTCAGGATGCATAGTTTCGCAAAAATCCATATATGTTTAGACTTTCATCACACGGCAAACAGTATGACCATTTTTAGTTCATGTAGCCATACAGTTGTACCATACAGTGTAGCCATACAGTTGTACCTTACAGTGTAGCCATACAGTTGTACAATTCAGTTGTACCATCAAGTTGTACCATAGAGTTGTACCATACAGTTGTACCATTTGGTTCTATTATACGGTTGTACCATAAGTTGTACCCTACAGTTGTACCATAGCGTACTTCAGATAAGCCGTCTGACTCTCCTGGAAAACCCCTTTATACGTCACATTGCACCGCCGACTAAATAACGGAACTTGTATTGTGCCAAGGTTTCTAATCAATCCATGCTCCATACAGAGAAATAAAACAAATTCATGGTACAAAACACCACACATAACTTGAAAGTGAACCTTTCACATAATCCTGCCCTGAAACCAACTGCATATTCATCTTTGTTTCCCAAACACGCTATTATAGTTGCACTGATAGTTGATATATGCAAGTTCCGTTATTCAGTCAACCGTGGGATGTGACGTTTCAAAGTGATTTCTCCGTGAGTTAAAAGGCCTGTATCAACAGTAGGCCGTGGTTGGACACATTCTGTCCCATCTTCTCAGACTCCCCCCATCTTCTCAGACTCCCCCCATCTTCTCAGACTCCCCCCCATCTTCTCAGACACCCCCCATCTTCTCAGACACCCCCCATCTTCTCAGACTCCCCCCATCTTCTCAGACTCCCCCATCTTCTCAGACTCCCCCCATCTTCTCAGTCTCCCCCCCATCTTCTCAGACACCCCCCCCCATCTTCTCAGACACCCCCCCCCATCTTCTCAGACACCCCCCCCATCTTCTCAGACACCCCCCCCCATCTTCTCAGACTCCCCCCATCTTCTCAGACACCCCCCCCATCTTCTCAGACACCCCCCCCCATCTTCTCAGACACCCGCCATCTTCTCAGACTCCCCCCATCTTCTCAGACACCCCCCCCCCATCTTCTCAGACTCCCCCCATCTTCTCAGACACCCCCCCCCATCTTCTCAGACACCCCCCCCCCATCTTCTCAGACACCCCCCATCTTCTCAGACTCCCCCCATATTCTCAGACACCCCCCATCTTCTCAGACACCCCCCCCCATCCTCTCCGACTCCCCCCATCTTCTCAGACACCCCCCCGATCTTCTCAGACACCCCCCATCGTCTCAGACTCCCCCCATTTTCTCAGACACCCCCCCCCATCTTCTCAGACACCCCCATCGTCTCAGACTCCCCCATTTTCTCAGACACCCCCCCCATCTTCTCAGACACCACCCATCTTCTCAGACTCCCCCCATCGTCTCAGACACCCCTCCATCTTCTCAGACACCCCCCATCTTCTCAGACACCCCCCATCTTCTCAGACACCCCACCATCTTCTCAGACACCCCACCATCTTCTCAGACACCCCACCATCTTCTCAGACACCCCACCATCTTCTCAGACACCCCCCCCCCCCATCTTCTCAGACACCCCCCATCTTCCCAGACACCCCCATCTTCCCAGACACCCCCCCAATCTTCCCAGACTCCCGCCATCTTCTCAGACTCCCCCCATCTTCTCAGACTCCCCCCATTTTCTCAGACTCCCCCCATCTTCTCAGACTCCCCCCATCTTCTCAGACTCCCCCCATCTTCTCAGACTCCCCCCATCTTCTCAGACACCCCCCCATCTTCTCAGACACCCCCCCCCATCTTCTCAGACACCCCCATCTTCTCAGACTCCCGCCATCTTCTCAGACACCCGCCATCTTCTCAGACACCCCCCCCCCCCATCTTCTCAGACACCCGCCATCTTCTCAGACACCCCCCATCTTCTCAGACACCCGCCATCTTCTCAGACACCCCCCATCTTCTCAGACACCCGCCATCTTCTCAGACACCCCCCCCCCATCTTCTCAGACACCCGCCATCTTCTCAGACACCCCCCCCCATCTTCTCAGACACCCGCCATCTTCTCAGACACCCGCCATCTTCTCAGACACCCCCCCCCCCATCTTCTCAGACACCCCTCATCTTCTCAGACACCCCCCATCTTCTCAGACACCCCCCATCTTCTCAGACTTCTGCCATCTTCTCAGACTGCCCCCATCTTCTCAGACACCCCCCCCCCCCATCTTCTCAGACACCCCCCCCCCATCTTCTCAGACACCCCCCCCCATCTTCTCAGACACCCCCCATCTTCTCAGACTTCCGCCATCTTCTCAGACTGCCCCCATCTTCTCAGACTTCCGCCATCTTCTCAGACTGCCCCCATCTTCTCAGACACCCCCCATCTTCTCAGACTGCCCCCATCTTCTCAGACTTCCGCCATCTTCTCAGACTGCCCCCATCTTCTCAGACACCCCCCATCTTCTCAGACTGCCCCCATCTTCTTAGACTTCCGCCATCTTCTCAGACTGCCCCCATCGTCTCAGACACCCCCCATCTTCTCAGACTGCCCCCATCTTCTCAGACACCTCCCATCTTCTCAGACACCCCCCATCTTCTCAGACTGCCCCCATCTTCTCAGACACCCCCCATCTTCTAAGACTGCCCCCATCTTCTCAGACTGCCCCCATCTTCTCAGACTTCCGCCATCTTCTCAGACTGCCCCCATCTTCTCAGACACCCCCCATCTTCTCAGACTTTCCCCTTTTCTTGGGATCTCAATATCGTGTCTACCCACGAATCGAAGCGCAGAAAATATAAATGTTTCACCGAGGATTTCTCACCTAAAGAAACAATAAAAACTTTCATACTTCCATTTAGGAACTTGAAGGGTGTTAAAAATAACTGAGAACTACAGGCCTCTTTGTCACTCGTGTCGCTGGCTATGTTTGTTTATTTCACCCCAAACAGAAAAATAAGATCTGCTTTACAGGGGTTTCTTTTTATTTCTTTCGAGATCGTCTTGAAAAAAAAGACGCATCGCGGTTTATAGGTAAGCTGTGATAACTGTGCCATTCGGCCCGACACACCTAGTTTCAACTATCTTTTTTGGGGACGGCGTGGCCTAGTGGTTAAGTGACACGGCTCACAACCAGAAGGTGCTGGGTTCGATCCCCATCACAGCACCGGCCGTTACCCCGGGGAAGCAAACCCTTTGAAAATGCAGGAGGAAGCAGGCCGTTACATAAAATGCATGCTGAAGTCGGGAACACTGGGCCGACATGCGCAAAATAAAAACCACAGTGCAACGCACACCGCCTTGGGGAATAGAGAAATAAGGCGAACGCAAAAAAAAAAAATCTTTATTTGCAGTACCGGGTTTGCCTTCTCTCTGCGATCTTTGTTCCTTGGCCAGATTACACTAGCGACTAGTACAATCCATTTCCAGGGCCCATGTGAAGGTAAAGTAGCCTTGGTCAACTATTCTTCCCTGAACCTAATGCAGTAGCTAGCAATGTGTCACTGGCTGCTGTCAACTTATGCACTGGTTTATCTCGGCTCTAACAGAGATTCGATCCACTGCCCATCTTGTCCGCAGACTGACATCGCAACCATTGAACCACGCGCTAAGGGCAAATGAGTGTGTGGCCTAGTCGCCAGTCAGCTGGGTTTCTAGACGTGGGATTACGGTGGTTCAGAGCTTGGAGCTCACAAACAAACAGAAACAAATTGGGCCGTAGTTAATGTCTGGTACGACCGCTCTTCCAGTTGACCCAGCTATAAATTGGTACCTGAAATATGAGTTGGGGAAGGTAAAAACAGCAAGGAAGGGAACTGGTCACCCCATCTCGCATGTTGTTTGTCCATCCTTTCCGAAGAGAATAACACTGTCATCTGTCAATCTTAGGGTGTGTTCGTAGATGGCTGACCAAACCAAGCGTCTGTCACACTGAGGGCAGAGAAGCATTGTCTGACCGTCAGACGGAGGCAACTCGTCTCCTGCCTTTCATGTCGCTCGTCTCCTGCCTTTCATGTTCATCATCTCCTCCCTTTCATGTCTCTCTTCTCCGTCGATCTTCCTTCATTCTTGTCTGCTCCATATATGTCGTGCCAGGAGAGATTTTTCTACGATCTCACATAAGCTGCAGCTTAATACATGAAGAGTTCTCTTCATTCTTCATCCTCGACACAAACTGTTACCATAGGACTGACCTTACAAAGAGAAATAATCACAGAGAAATAATCACAGAAATAATCACAGAGAAATAATCACAGAGAAATAATCACAGAGAAATAATCACATAAATAATCACAGAGAAATAATCAGAGAGAAAATAGAGGGTTGTATCCAGCCCACATAACGTACCTGTCTTGACTTACGGATCTGAGTCATGGACAACGATTTCAACCAAACAAAAACAAAACAAAACCACAGCTGTTAACATGAGAAATTAGGTAATTAAGAAGGATTGTTCCAGTACTTCAAAAGCTTATCCCAAAACGAACATGGCGAAAACGTGAGGATAAAGGCATTTTTGCGAATCGTCTAAGATATGATGACTTGCGCTTTAATTAGGTTTTAGTGAGGAATATTTGCGCTATCATCATCCGTACTTCATATTACAAACAATGGTGGCGTTCGAAACCAGACATTACAACACGGTTTTGAACTCTGGCCCCTTCAGGCTCAAGTGGAGCTCGTTGGACTGCCGTTGTTTTGTTATTTCTGCAGAATAAACGAAGAACGACTTTCACAACAATATATGAGACTTTGAGCCAGGGATCCAGAGTTGCAGGACCCTCCACTCAACGGGCTGAAAGTCTATTTACAAACTCGCCTTTCTAGGTTCAAATCCCGTTTCGCTAAGAAAATCTACCAGAACTTAACTTAACGTCTTTATGCTGGACTAGAAGACTCCACAGAGTCTGTATACAACCAGTTTCATTTACATTTGCCTGCTCTAAAAGCTATACGCATCCAATCTATTCTTAAATGCATTAATTGTCTCTACTTCCACTACTTCCTGTGGCAATGCATTTCACGCATTCATCGCTCTGTCTAAAAAAATATTTCCCAATATCCAATCTGGACCTCTCTTTAGTTAATTTGTAGCTATGCTCTCTTGTTCTTGTGGGTGGTTGTATTTTGAAAAAAACTCGTTATAGTCTAATTTATTCGTTCCTGTGATTATCTTATAAACCTGTATTGACACCACGAATTCTTCTCTCTTCTAAACATTGTAGGCCTGTTTTTGTAGGCCTCATAACTGTAATTCTGTAATCCCACTATCAGCTTTGTCGCTCTTGTTTGTATCCTTCCCAGCCTGTTTGTATCCCCTCTAGCCATGAATGACGTCCACGTCATGTTTGCTGCCTTTATTATTGCTTTAAGTTCACTCTTCCATGAGTGTCTCGGTCTTCCTCCACTTCTCTTGCCCTGTGGATTCCAGGATAAAGCTTGTCTGGTAATGTTATCCACTGGTTTCCATAATATGTGGCCTATCCATCACCTCCTCCGTCTCCCATGCTCCACTGGTATGTGCCCCGTGTCCCCCATAAGTTCCCCGTTACTGATCTTGTCCTTCCATTTCCGCCCTTGTATTTCCCGCCGGCAACCATTCACGGCAGTCTGTCCCTCTTCCAGAAGTACCTGTGCTGTCCTCCATGTTTCACAGCCATATAATAGAACGGATTTGACGTTGGGGCTTAAGATTTGTATTTTGGTGGTGGCTTTAATTTCTTTTGACTGCCATAAATTCCTCAATGCAATGAACGCTCTTCTTTACTTCTGTATTCTCAACTGAACATCGTCTATGCGCCTCCTCCTGCTTCTATGTTGCTGCCAAGGTCTGAGAAAGACTCCACACTTTGAAGGTGGGTGGCTAATTGTTTTGTTGGTTATGGATCTCTCCTCTCCCCCCCCCCCGCCCCCCGCCCCATGTTAAACAGTTTTAGGCACCTTACGGCAAGAGCAATGTCAGTGAAATTATTCTTCGATGCATCTACCTTGGGTCGTTTTACTTCCCTGATAGGTGAAACTGTCAACTGTTTGTAATAGATCTCCATGCAACTGGATGAAATTCATGACCTTCGTCTTGGAAGCATTGATATGACGTTCTATCACTTCTGGCAGACGGCATAGTCAATCCAACTTGTTTTGCGATTCTTCAGAAGTGAAACTCGAGAGAGCCAGGTCATCAGCGAAACGACCAAGCAAGCAAGAAAAACAATGTGCAGTATTTATTCCCACTAGAAACACCCTTGCCTAGCCCACCTTCCGTAACTTAACTAAGCGCCCTCTGATAAGAAAATACAACGTTAAAGAAATTGGCGCGAGAAATATTTACCCTTATTCCTGTATATAAAGCAGACTGTTTTTCTTTGTGAATGCCTGAGCAATGGAACGAATAGTCACTGAACAGAGCCGATTATTTGCTTAACCCTGGGCACTCTTTATCCTAACACATCAAAGATAAAACACGACCAGAGGGTTAAAGTGTACATAGGTCGGACAAGGCTGGAACTGATTCCGAAAACAATGGCAGTTTTATTTTGTGTATGCTTAAAAGGGCGTTAACTTTTGATGAATAAGTGGGGGACGGAATGTTTGTTGTTGACAGTTTGAGGCCAGATGTGTTGAGAATGAGGGATGTGGCGGTGGGGCAGGGCAACAGTAGAACTAGTTAGTAGAGGATGGGCAGACGGTGGGGCGGGCTGACGGTGGGACGGGCTGACGGTGGGACGGGCAGAGGGTGAGACGGGCAGACGGTGGGACGGGCAGACGGTGGGACAGGCAGACTGTGGGATGGGCTGACGGTGGGACGGGCAGACGGTGGGATGAGCAGACGGTGGGACGGGCTGATGGTGGGACGGGCTGACGATGGGACGGGCTGACGGTAGGACGGGCAGAGGGTGAGACGGACAAAGGGTGAGACGGTGGGACGGGCAGACGGTGGGACGGGCAGACGGTGGGACGGGCTGATGGTGGGGCAGGGCAACAGTAGAACTAGTAAGTAGAGGATGGTCAGACGGTGGGACGGGCTAACGGTGGGACGGGCTGATGGTGGGACGGGCTGACGGTGGGACGTGCAGAGGGTGAGACGGGCAGACGGTGGGACGGGCAGACTGTGAGATGGGCTGACGGTGGGACGGGCTGACGGGCAGACGGTGGGATGGGCAGACGGTGGGACGGGCTGACGGTGGGACGGGCAGAGGGTGAGACGGGCAGACGGTGGGACGGGCAGACGGTGGGACGGGCAGACGGAGGGACGAGCTGATGGTGGGACGGGCTGATGGTGGGACGGGCTGACGGTGGGATGGGCAGACGGTGGGGCGGGCTGACGGTGGGGCGGGCTGAGGAGCGTGTCACCACACTTTACTACAAAAATGAGGTATTTGATCTTTTCTCCCTAGCCAGTCTGCTCTGTGGCAGCCTATTATCCAGGATCACCACTTGGAGGTAGAAAAGGGTCTTGGCAGCTCTGGGTCACTGGTTCTGACACTAGCAGTCGACTATGGTTCGCTGACCACTGCAACTTATGGCTGTTCAGCAAGTTGATCCCTAAAAGGGGTCCAGAAGTAGTGTCCCTCTGTATTTTACATTGTAGCGAATAGTGAAAGATTTCAAATGCTTGGAAACAAGGTTTCCTGTAAAACTGGTTCAACTCACAGCGTACTTTCGATATAGGCCTTCTAACTCACGGATACATCCCTTTGAAACGTCAAATTCTACGGCCTACTATATGACGGACCTTGCATGTGTCAACTATCAGTGCAACTATAATAGCGTGTTTGGGAAACAAAGATGGATGTGTAGTTGGCTTCAGGGCAGGATTCTGTGAAATGATTACTCTCAACAGCGATTTGTTATATCTTGTACCGTGAATTTGTTTTTTATTTCTCTGTTGTGGATCATGGATTAATTATAAATCTTGGCACAATATGTGTTCCGTTATTTAGTCGGTGGTTGAATGCGACGTTTCAAAGGGTTTTCCCAGTGAGACAGACGGCCTATCATAGTAGGCCGTGTCCAGATTCAGAGTTCCTCGGGCCAGACAGCCTATCTAGAGTAGACTGTGTCCAGCTTCAGAGTTCCTCGGGCCAGACAGCCTATTTAGAGTAGACTGTGTCCAGCTTCAGAGTTCCTCGGGCCAGACAGCCTATCTGGAGTAGACTGTGTCCAGCTTCAAGGTTCCTCGGGCCAGACAGCCTATCTAGAGTAGACTGTGTCCAGCTTCAGAGTTCCTCGGGCCAGACAGCCTATCTAGAGTAGGCGTGTCCAGCTTCAGAGTTCCTCGGGCCAGACAGCCTATCTAGAGTAGGCGTGTCCAGCTTCAGAGTTCCTCGGGCCAGACAGCCTATCTAGAGTAGACTGTGTCCAGCTTCAGAGTTCCTCGGGCCAGACAGCCTATCTAGAGTAGGCGTGTCCAGCTTCAGAGTTCCTCGTGCCAGACAGCCAATCTAAAGTAGGCCTTGTCCAGCTTCAGTCTAAGTTTCCCATTGGAACGAAAAACGTAAATTATGAGTTGATGTGTTCAAGTATGTTGACTTCTTACTTTCTTCTCTGTCAGGTGTACGATGGCTTCTCAGAGAATGCCCCTCACACAACACTGGAGCGATACACTCGATCTGTGATCGTGTCCCAGTCCAGCACCCTGGTCCTCGTCTTGTCTACGGGGACAAGGGTTTCCGAGTGTTGCTATCACATTGGTTTCAAGGCCCGCTTTTATTTTGTCTCAGGTAATGAGAAGGAGAGGGAGAGAGAGAGAGAGAGGGAGAGAGAGAGAGAGGGAGAGAGAGAGAGGGAGAGAGAGAGAGAGGGAGAGAAAGAGAGGGAGAGAGAGAGAGGGAGAGAGAGAGATGGAGAGAGAGAGAGGGAGAGAGAGAGGGAGAGAGAGTAGGGAGGGTTAGAGATGAGAGAAACGACAGAAGATATCAAAGAGGAAAGAGAGGCATTAATGATATGAGAGGAAATGGAGAGTAGACAGAGGGGGAGAGAAAAGAAGAAAGAGAAATATAGAATGAGAAAGGATGGTAGAGAGAGATATATATAAATAAAGAAAGAGGAGGATAAAGAGGGAAATATAGCTAAGGAGGATATATATATATATATATATATATATAGAGAGAGAGCGAGAGAGTGAGAAATAAAGAGAGAGAAATAGAGTGAGAAAGAGAGAATGACACGGCGCAGATAGAGATAGATATTGGGTAAGAGATATAGTATGTGAGGAGAGGGTATATAGAAAGAGAAACGGTTTAAGAGATACAGAAGGTGAGAATATATATACATGGAGATATAGAAAAAGAGAGAGAATAGAGGTGTATAGAAAGATAGTGGAGGAAAGAGAGATATAAGAAGAGATAGAGAGAGGGGGATATGGCGAAAGGAGGAAGATATATAGAAAGAGAGAGGATAAGAGAGGTTCATACAAAGAGAGGCAATTGAAGTACATAGAAAGAGAGAGGGATATATATATATATATATATATATATATATAGAGAGAGAGAGAGAGAATATGAGAGAGATATATCGAAATAGAGAATGTGATAGAGATATATAGAACGAGAGAATATGAAAAAATATTTAGAAAGAGAGAATATTATATATATAGAAAGAGAGAGTAGGATAGAGATATATAGAAAGAGAAAATAAAAGAGATATATAGAAAGAGAGAATAAAAGAGATATATAGAAAGAGAGAATAAAAGAGATATATAAAAAGAGAGAATAAAAGAGATATATAGAAAGAGAGAATAAAAGAGATATATAGAAAGAGAGAATAAAAGAGATATATAGAAAGAGAGAATAAAAGAGATATATAGAAAGAGAGAATAAAAGAGATATATAGAAAGAGAGAATAAAAGAGATATATAGAAAGAGAGAATAAAAGAGAAATATAGAAAGAGAGAATAAAAGAGATATATAGAAAGAGAGAAGGATAGAGATATATAGAAAGAGAGAAGGATAGAGATATATAGAAAGAGAGAATAAAAGAGATATATAGAAAGAGAGAATAAAAGAGATATAGAGAAAGAGAGAATAAAAGAGATATATAGAAAGAGAGAATAAAAGAGATATATAGAAAGAGAAAATAAAAGAGATATATAGAAAGAGAGAATAAAAGAGATATATAGAAAGAGAAAATAAAAGAGATATATAGAAAGAGAGAATAAAAGAGATATATAGAAAGAGAGAATAAAAGAGATATATAGAAAGAGAGAATAAAAGAGATATATAGAAAGAGAGAATAAAAGAGATATATAGAAAGAGAGAATAAAAGAGATATATAGAAAGAGAGAATAAAAGAGATATATAGAAAGAGAGAATAAAAGAGATATATAGAAAGAGAGAAGGATAGAGATATATAGAAAGAGAGAAGGATAGAGATATATAGAAAGAAAGAGAAGAATAGAATGGATGTTGTTCTAAGCTACTGGTATTGAGGAAATAGGGAAAGAATTAAAACAGCAATAGGGCCTTTTGAAGACCTTTTGGCAACTGTCAAATCGTTTGGTACGGTCACATATCGAGATCAAACGCTCTTACAAATACGATCCTGCACGAAGAGGTCGTCCCAAAAAAAATTATCGGAGGACAACATAAAAGAATGGACCAATCTCCGACCAGAGGAGGCACAGGCAGTGGTCGCTGACATGAAGGGCTGACGGGGGTATGGGGGTTTCTTCACGGGTGCCCCAGCGACCTCAGCGGTTATGGGATGAGCTAACCTGACTGGCATTGAATTGAGATAGCTCTTGACCCATCTTTGGTAGCAGGTTACGGTGGCTCTTTTTACATCCCGAAGCGTACTTGAGGTGGTGGCCCAGGGTTCTTCTGCATGTAGTGCAATACGAGGCACCTTAATAAGACCACTACTACGGGGATCACAATGCCGATCCCCACACAGTTTAGCATCCTGTAGTGCGACATTCTGTTTCCATGACTACGACGTGGACTGAGGTGAAAGCGTGATCCTTATGTTCCGTCTGACTTTGATTTGTCTTCCCTCCTGAAATGGAAGAAGATTAGAGGGGAAAGGAATGATAGAGGAGGGAGACGGAGGGGGAGGGAGGGGGAGGGAGAGAAAGAGAGAGAGAGGGGGGGGGAGAGAGAGAGAGGGGGAGGGAGGGGGAGAGAGAGAAAGAGGGGGAGAGAGTGGGAGAGAAAGAAAGAGAGAGAGAGAGAAAGAGAGAGAGAGAGAAAGAGAGAGAGAGAGAGAGAGAGAAAGAGAAAGAGAGACAGAGAGAGAGAGACAGAGAAAAAGAGAGAGAGAGAGAGGGAGAAAGAGAAAGAGAGAGAGAGAAAGAGAGAGAGAGAGAGAGAGAAAGAGAGAGACATCCTCTTGCTACCATTGTTTACTATGAATGCAGTCTTCTCTGGGCGTTTGGCTGTTTTGCACTCCACTTCGAGGTCAGGTAAAACATGCTGACCAGGACACCATCTCACGCCAGGGTTAGGTGAAACATACTGACCATGACCCCACTACACGTCAGCGTCAGGTAAAACATACTGACCAAGACCCCCATCTCACGTCAGGGTCAGGTAAAACATACTGACCAGGACCCTCATCTCACGTCAGGGTCAGGTAAAACATACTGACCATGACCCCACTACACGTCAGGGTCCGGTAAAACATACTGACCAGGACCCCCATCTCACGTCAGGGTCCGGTAAAACATACTGACCAGGACCCTCATCTCACGTCAGGGTCAGGTAAAACATTCTGACCAGGACCCCCATCTCACGTCAGGGTCAAGTAAAACATACTGACCAGGACCCCCATCTCACGTCTGGGTGAGGTAAAACATACTGACCATGACCCCCATCTCACGTGAGGGTCAGGTAAAACATACTGACCAGGACCCCCATCTCACATCAGGTTCAGGTAAAACATACTGACCAGGACCCCCATCTCACGTCAGGGTCAGGTAAAACATACTGACCAGGACCCCCATCTCACATCAGGGTCAGGTAAAACATACTGACCAGGACCCCCATATCACATCAGGGTCAGGTAAAACATACTGACCAGGACCCCCATCTCACATCAGGGTCAGGTAAAACATACTGACCAGGACCCCCATCTCACGTCAGGGTCGGGTAAAACATACTGACCAGGACCCCCATCTCACGTCAGGGTCAGGTAAAACATACTGACCAGGACCCCCATCTCACATCAGGGTCAGGTAAAACATACTGACCAGTACCCCCATCTCACATCAGGGTCAGGTAAAACATACTGACCAGGACCCCCATCTCACGTCAGGGTCAGGTAAAACATACTGACCAGGACCCTTATCTCACGTCAGGGTCAGGTAAAACATACTGACCAGGACCCCCATCTCACGTCAGGGTCAGGTAAAACATACTGTCAAAGACCCCACTTCACGTCATGGTCATGGCTGAAAAGAGAACTTTTGAAATACATAAAAAGTCGGCAAATCATATTTTTGCCACACTAAAAAAGACATGACACGTTTGTGAAAACCACACTATAGGAAAAGGTTTGAAGGCAGTCGAGCGACATGTAGGTGGCGTTACAAGTGAGAGACTAACGTCAAACGATGGACATGCAGCAGTCTGTCTTTGTGTACCATCAGAACGAAAGATAGCAGCCAAACTTCATTATGTACATGAATATAATTAAATATATAATCAAAGATAAATAATTGTTATGTTGTTTGTGTGACTACCAGAACACGAATGGAAGGAAAGACCACTCTCATCGTGTAGTGAAGCCCATCCAATGCAGGGAGGCGGGATTATCTCCTTCACCGGGGCTGTGTCTACAGGTAATATATACATGGACTCACCAGATGGATTGTGGGTGGATGGATGGGTTAGTGGATGATTTGATTGGTGAATGGATGCATTTATGGACGATTAGTTGGGGGAAGAATAATTGGTTAAGGGCAAGTTAGGTGAATTGATGGATTGGAGTGTTTGGATCGGTGGGCTGTTGGATGGGTGGGATGGTTGGTGGGCTGTTGGATCGGTGGGTTGGTTGGTGGGCTGTTGGATGGGTGGGGTGGTTGGTGGGCTGTTGGATCGGTGGGCTGTTGGATGGGTGGGGTGGTTGGTGGGCTGTTGGATCGGTGGGTTGGTTGGTGGGCTGTTGGATGGGTGGGGTGATTGGTGGGCTGTTTGATCGGTGGGTTGGTTGGTGGGCTGTTGGATGGGTGGGGTGGTTGGTGGGCTGTTGGAGGGGTGGAGTGGTTGGTGGGTTGTTGGATCGGTGGGTTGGTTGGTGGGCTGTTGGATGGGTGGAGTGGTTGGTGGGCTGTTGGATCGGTGGGTTGGTGGGCTGTTGGATGGGTGGGGTGGTTGGTGGGTTGTTGGATCGGTGGGTTGGTTGGTAGGCTGTTGGATGGGTGGGGTGGTTGGTGGGCTGTTGGATGGGTGGGGTGGTTGGTGAGCTGTTGGATCGGTGGGTTGGTTGGTGGGCTGTTGGATGGGTGGGGTGGTTGGTGGGTTGTTGGATGGGTGGGGTGGTTGGTGGGTTGTTGGATCGGTGGGTTGGTTGGTGGGCTGTTGGATGGGTGGGGTGGTTGGTGGGCTGTTGGATGGGTGGGGTGGTTGGTGGGTCTTTGGATCGGCGGGTTGGTTGGTGGGCTGTTGGATGGGTGGGGTGGTTGGTGGGCTGTTGGATCGGTGGGTTTGTTGGTGGGCTGTTGGATCGGTGGGGTGGTTGGTGGGTTGTTGGATCGGTGGGTTGGTTGGTGGGCTGTTGGATGGGTGGGGTGGTTGGTGGGCTGTTGGATGGGTGGGTTGGTTGGTGGGCTGTTGGATGGGTGGGTTGGTTGGTGGGCTGTTGGATGGGTGGGGTGGTTGGTGGGTTGTTGGATGGGTGGGGTGGTTGGTGGGTTGTTGGATGGGTGGGTTGGTTGGTGGGCTGTTGGATGGGTGGGGTGGTTGGTGGGTTGTTGAATGGGTGGGGTGGTTGGTGGGAGGTGGATGGGTGGGTTGGTTGGTGGGAGGTGGATGGGTGGGGTGGTTGGTGGGCTGTTGGATGGGTGGGGTGGTTGGTGGGCTGTTGGATGGGTGGGGTGGTTGGTGGGCTGTTGGATCGGTGGGCTGTTGGATTGGTGGGTTGGTTTGTGGGCTATTGGATCGGTAGGTTGGTTGGTGGACTGTTGGATGGGTGGGTTGGTTGGTGGGCTGTTGGATGGGTGGGTTGGTTGGTGGGCTGTTGGATGGGTGGGTTGGTTGGTGGGCTGTAGGATGGGTGGGGTGGTTGGTGGGCTGTTGGATGGGTGGGGTGGTTGGTGGGCTGTTGGGTGGGTGGGGTGGTTGGTGGGTTGTTGGATGGGTGGGGTGGTTGGTGGGTTGTTGGATGGGTGGGTTGGTTGGTGGGCTGTTGGATGGGTGGGGTGGTTGGTGGGTTGTTGAATGGGTGGGGTGGTTGGTGGTAGGTGGATGGGTGGGTTGGTTGGTGGGAGGTGGATGGGTGGGGTGGTTGGTGGGCTGTTGGATGGGTGGGGTGGTTGGTGGGCTGTTGGATGGGTGGGGTGGTTAGTGGGCTGTTGGATCGGTGGGCTGTTGGATGGGTGGGTTGGTTGGTGGGCTGTTGGATGGGTGGGTTGGTTGGTGGGCTGTTGGATGGGTGGGGTGGTTGGTGGGCTGTTGGATGGGTGGGGTGGTTGGTGGGCTGTTGGATGGGTGGGTTGGTTGGTGGGCTGTTGGATGGGTGGGTTGGTTGGTGGGCTGTTGGGTGGGTGGGGTTGTTGGATGGGTGGGGTGGTTGGTGGGTTGTTGGATGGGTGGGTTGGTTGGTGGGCTGTTGGATGGGTGGGGTGGTTGGTGGGTTGTTGAATGGGTGGGGTGGTTGGTGGGAGGTGGATGGGTGGGTTGGTTGGTGGGAGGTGGATGGGTGGTGTGGTTGGTGGGCTGTTGGATGGGTGGGGTGGTTGGTGGGCTGTTGGATGGGTGGGGTGGTCGGTGGGCTGTTGGATCGGTGGGCTGTTGGATGGGTGGGTTGGTTTGTGGGCTATTGGATCGGTAGGTTGGTTGGTGGACTGTTGGATGGGTGGGTTGGTTGGTGGGCTGTTGGATGGGTGGGTTGGTTAGTGGGCTGTTGGGTGGGTGGGGTGGTTGGTGGGTTGTTGGATGGGTGGGGTGGTTGGTGGGAGGTGGATGGGTGGGTTGGTTGGTGGGAGGTGGATGGGTGGGGTGGTTGGTGGGCTGTTGGATGGGTGGGGTGGTTGGTGGGCTGTTGGATGGGTGGGGTGGTTGGTGGGCTGTTGGATCGGTGGGCTGTTGGATTGGTGGGTTGGTTTGTGGGCTATTGGATCGGTAGGTTGGTTGGTGGACTGTTGGATGGGTGGGTTGGTTGGTGGGCTGTTGGATGGGTGGGTTGGTTGGTGGGCTGTTGGATGGGTGGGTTGGTTGGTGGGCTGTTGGATGGGTGGGGTGGTTGGTGGGCTGTTGGATGGGTGGGGTGGTTGGTGGGCTGTTGGGTGGGTGGGGTGGTTGGTGGGTTGTTGGATGGGTGGGGTGGTTGGTGGGTTGTTGGATGGGTGGGTTGGTTGGTGGGCTGTTGGATGGGTGGGGTGGTTGGTGGGTTGTTGAATGGGTGGGGTGGTTGGTGGTAGGTGGATGGGTGGGTTGGTTGGTGGGAGGTGGATGGGTGGGGTGGTTGGTGGGCTGTTGGATGGGTGGGGTGGTTGGTGGGCTGTTGGATGGGTGGGGTGGTTAGTGGGCTGTTGGATCGGTGGGCTGTTGGATGGGTGGGTTGGTTGGTGGGCTGTTGGATGGGTGGGTTGGTTGGTGGGCTGTTGGATGGGTGGGGTGGTTGGTGGGCTGTTGGATGGGTGGGGTGGTTGGTGGGCTGTTGGATGGGTGGGTTGGTTGGTGGGCTGTTGGATGGGTGGGTTGGTTGGTGGGCTGTTGGGTGGGTGGGGTTGTTGGATGGGTGGGGTGGTTGGTGGGTTGTTGGATGGGTGGGTTGGTTGGTGGGCTGTTGGATGGGTGGGGTGGTTGGTGGGTTGTTGAATGGGTGGGGTGGTTGGTGGGAGGTGGATGGGTGGGTTGGTTGGTGGGAGGTGGATGGGTGGTGTGGTTGGTGGGCTGTTGGATGGGTGGGGTGGTTGGTGGGCTGTTGGATGGGTGGGGTGGTCGGTGGGCTGTTGGATCGGTGGGCTGTTGGATGGGTGGGTTGGTTTGTGGGCTATTGGATCGGTAGGTTGGTTGGTGGACTGTTGGATGGGTGGGTTGGTTGGTGGGCTGTTGGATGGGTGGGTTGGTTAGTGGGCTGTTGGGTGGGTGGGGTGGTTGGTGGGTTGTTGGATGGGTGGGGTGGTTGGTGGGTTGTTGGATGGGTGGGTTGGTTGGTGGGCTGTTGGATGGGTGGGGTGGTTGGTGGGTTGTTGAATGGGTGGGGTGGTTGGTGGTAGGTGGATGGGTGGGTTGGTTGGTGGGAGGTGGATGGGTGGGGTGGTTGGTGGGCTGTTGGATGGGTGGGGTGGTTGGTGGGCTGTTGGATGGGTGGGGTGGTTAGTGGGCTGTTGGATCGGTGGGCTGTTGGATGGGTGGGTTGGTTGGTGGGCTGTTGGATGGGTGGGTTGGTTGGTGGGCTGTTGGATGGGTGGGGTGGTTGGTGGGCTGTTGGATGGGTGGGGTGGTTGGTGGGCTGTTGGATGGGTGGGTTGGTTGGTGGGCTGTTGGATGGGTGGGTTGGTTGGTGGGCTGTTGGGTGGGTGGGGTTGTTGGATGGGTGGGGTGGTTGGTGGGTTGTTGGATGGGTGGGTTGGTTGGTGGGCTGTTGGATGGGTGGGGTGGTTGGTGGGTTGTTGAATGGGTGGGGTGGTTGGTGGGAGGTGGATGGGTGGGTTGGTTGGTGGGAGGTGGATGGGTGGTGTGGTTGGTGGGCTGTTGGATGGGTGGGGTGGTTGGTGGGCTGTTGGATGGGTGGGGTGGTCGGTGGGCTGTTGGATCGGTGGGCTGTTGGATGGGTGGGTTGGTTTGTGGGCTATTGGATCGGTAGGTTGGTTGGTGGACTGTTGGATGGGTGGGTTGGTTGGTGGGCTGTTGGATGGGTGGGTTGGTTAGTGGGCTGTTGAATGGGTGGGATGGTTGGTGGGCTGTTGGATGGGTGGGGTGGCTGGTGGGCTGTTGGATGGGTGGGTTGGTTGGTGGGAGGTGGATGGGTGGGTTGGTTGGTGGGAGGTGGATCAGTGGGTTGGCTGGTGGGCTGTTGGATGGGTGGTTTGGTTGGTGGGAGGTGGATGGGTGGGGTGGTTGGTGGGCTGTTGGATGGGTGGGGTGGTTGGTGGGCTGTTGGTTGGTGGGGTGGTGGATGTGTATTTGTATAGATATATAAGGCGTGTTCAAATGAAACTGGATCAAACTGAAATAAAGGAACATGTGTACGATGCTCATGATGATGTCACTTCTGGTGTAACCAACACATACTAACCGTCAAGTTTGCAAAATTTCATTATCCTCATAGTTTCCTCAGCAGACCGTTGAAAAAATTGTGCGATGTGATATTGAATGCTTCCAGAGTTGATCAGCAAGCGGTGATTTGGTTTCTAACAGCCGAAGTATGTCGACCAGTTGACATTCATCACAGAATGCCGGCAGTATATGGTGACAAAAGTGTCGAAGACAACAGTGAAGAACTGAACAACGATGTTTAAAGAAGGACGTGAGTTAACGCTACAATATGCGCCTAACCTGGTCTCGGAAGATCTTTCGTTAACTCACGTCCTTCTTTAAACATCGTTGTCTAGTTCTTTACTGTTGTCTTCGACACACTTTTGTCACAATACACTGCCTGCATTCTGGGATGAATGTCAACTGGTCGACCTCTTTCAGCTGTTAGAAACCGAATCACCGCTGATCAACTCTGGAAGCACTTCGTATCACAACCGCCATGTTTCTAACGATGTGCTTGAGGAAACTATGAGTCAGAGGATATTGATATTTTGCAAATTTGACGGTTGGTAAGTGCTGTTTACACCAGAAGTGACGTCATCATTCACATCGTACGTATGTTCACTTGTTGCAGTTAGGTTCGGTTTCATTTGAGCACGCCTCGTATAAATACCCACAACAAAATGAAAACTGTCCCCCTTTTGTGTTATTCCAGGGACTGAGAAGACTTGAGGACTGAAGTCCACTTCTGCATGTTATGTGATGGCTATGTGTGTTCATTTACACCCGCAATAGATAAACAACATATATCTTGCCTGAGATTCGATCCGCGGCATTTCTTGTCAGCAGGCAGACATCGAAACGATTTGGCCACGTGCTCCTCGCCACAATAACAATTTGTTTTGTTTGTGAATCAAGTTCCAATTTCGTTGTTTGAGTATGTGAGTTTGCCATTTTCACCCAAATCGAAGTGATGTATGTATTTACAAGAATCTCCACATTTTGCAGAGCCAAGATTCTATGATTGTGTGTGGCTTATCAAACGATACAACAGCCACAACACAGCAGATGCGGTAGTACTGCGAGTGAGGGAAGTTCTACTTGGTGACGGTAGGTGGATGTTGCTGTTGATCATTCTAGTATTGATGCTGTTAGGTCAAAACAAAAATAAATCAGAACTGTGAATGTAAGATAACAAGCTGCTTACCCAATATCATAATTCTTGAATGTTCTTCCGAATGTTTGTCTAAAAGAACCAAAACAGATGCTTGATGTTGCAGACATCTAAATATATTTTGGCAGATAAATAAAATAGAAACCAAATGTAGACAAATATGTTAAAACAAGGGAAATAAAGTAAGCAGCCAACATGAAAGTTAAATATTTCATTGTTAGCTCCCATTGAAACCTAGCACTCGTCATATGCACCGTGATGCCAATGATACTGTAGCCAAGTTTGTAAAACCAGGCTGCAGGTGGCCATGTATTTTTATTCGTACGCTGTCAGACGTCGACTTGAATTTGTTCAAAGAAAACATCGATCATCCTGAGGCTGTCGACACTGCCATAGAGCTTGTCTAGTTTTGGCACTGGTGATGGCCGCATGTGCTTTCTCTGGTCCTCGTATGTCGGGCAATTCTGCAGCAGATGTTCAGCGGTCATTTTCCCTGTACCACAGGTGCATCGTCAGTGCCACATATCTTCAGTTTATTGAATAGATGGTACATCCAATGCACCAGAGACTAAACAATTTCGGAAATGGTAAACTAAAGCGAAGAAACTTTGCAGAAATAGCCAAAGCAAAGATGCACGAAAACCCCATGAACGCACTAACAACACCAAAACCCATCACTACTGTACGAAAACCTACCTGGAGGCAGCATATATTTCCAGAGGTGGTAGAAAATATACCAGGTATTGGAAACAAAAACTGCCAGACTGAAAAAGAAAGAAAAGATACTACCCTGAGTTACATAACGGAAAACTACCCAAGCATGAACTGGACCCATGCATACCCCGACGGTTCCGTAACAAATACAACACAGAACGGAGGGGCAGGAGCATTTCTGAACCTAGCAAATGGCAGAAAAATAACACTGTCATTCGCTACTGGAAAATACACAACCAATTTCAGAGCGGAGGCAGAGGCACTGAGGGCGGCAGTGGAAGAAATGGTGACAGGTAAAAGGAATGAAAGCCACATAGTCCTGCTTACAGATGCTCTGGCCGTAGTCACAGCACTAAAAAGCCAGAAAAACACTGAACTTAATGATTTAAGAGCAGTACTCTGTCAACTATCCCAGCAGGCCGCACCAAAAAGGGTAGTGGTGCAGTGGGTTCCATCTCACTGCAACATCCAAGGCAACGAGGAGGCAGACAGACTGGCAAAAGAAGGTGCAAAACTACCACAACCAGATACTAGTATGACGTACGAAGAGTCAAAACGGCTTATTAGAGCTAGATGATACATCTTCTTTCCCAAATGGGAAACCGAACATACTGGCTACACCAAAAACGATGCCTATTACCAGTTGAACAGAAGAGAGCAGGTCGTTGTCTTTAGACTTCGCACTGGCCACAATAGACTGAGGTACCACCTATTCAACAAATTGAAGATAGGTGGCACCGACGAATTCCTGTGTGGTACCGGGAAAATGACCGCTGAGCATTTGCTGCAAAACTGCCCGACATACGAGGATCAGAGAAAGCAGATGTGGCCATCACCAGTGGCAACACTAGACAAGCTCTATGGCAGTGTCGACAGCCTCAGGATGACGGCTGCTTTTTTCGAAAAAATAATGGTTACTGTCTGACTGCGTACGATGAAGAAGAAGAAGAAGAATAGATGGTACCTCAGTCTGTTGTGGCCTGTGCGGAGTCTGAAGACCACGACCTGCTCTTCTGTTCAACTGGTAATAAGCATCATTTTTTGTGTTTCCCATTTGGCCATGTATCTGGCCCTAATAAACCTTTTGGACTCTTCGTAGGCCACACTAGAATCTAGTTGTGGTAACCATCCGCCTTCTTTTGCCACTCTGTCTGCCTCCTTGTTGCCTTGAACGTTACAGGTGGATGGAACCCACTGCACTACAACTCTTCTGGGTTTGAACTGCTGGCATGGTTGATAGAGTACTGATCTTAAGTCATTTAAGTCTGTATTTCTTTGGCTCTCTAGCGCTGTAAACAGGGACATTGCATCTGTAAAAAATACTACCTGGCTTTTGATTGTTTTTGCCTGTCAGCATGGCTTCTACTGCGGCTTTCAATTTCCCTGCTTTGAAATTACTGCAAGGCATTAGGGATGGCGTGGGCTAGTGGTTAAGTGACACACCTCACAAACCGAAGGTGCTGGGTTCGATCCCATCACAGCACTGGCCGTTACTACGGGGAAGCAAACCCTTAGAAATGCAGGAGGAGACAGACCCTTACAAAAAATGTATGACAAAGTTGGATGCACTGGGTCGACAGGTGCAAAATAAAAACACAGTGCAATGAATATCGCCTTGGGGAATAGAGGAAAAAAGACAAAAAAAGACCAGGTGACATCTCCAGTTTGAGATGAGATGTTAGTTATAAGATCAGGTGACATCTCCAGTCTGAGATGAGATGTTAGTTATCAGATCAGGTGACATCTCCAGTCTGAGATGAGATGTTAGTTATCAGATCAGGTGACATCTCCAGTCTGAGATGAGATGTCAGCTATCAGATCAGGTGACATCTCCAGTCTGAGACGAGATGTCAGTTATCAGATCAGGTGACATCTCCAGTCTGAGATGAGATGTCAGTTATCACATCAGGTAACATCTCCAGTCTGAGATGAGATGTCAGTTATCAGATCAGGTGACATCTCCAGTTTGAGATGAGATGTTATTTATCAGATCAGGTAACATCTCCAGTCTGAGATCAGATGTTAGTTATCAGATCAGGTGACATCTCCAGTCTGAGATGAGATGTCAGTTATCAGACCAGGTGACATCTCCAGTCTGAGATGAGATGTCACTTATCAGACCAGGTGACATCTCCAGTCTGAGATGAGATGTCAGTTATCAGACCAGGTGAAATCTCCAGTCTGAGATGAGATGTCACTTATCAGACCAGGTGACATCTCCAGTCTGAGATGAGATCATGTAACGTCTCCTTTCTTCCTTGTCCCTTATCTTTTTTTGCCTTCCAGCGTCAGGTTATGAAGAGATCTCTAGAACTAGCCCGTCTGTGTGCTTCACGGACAGTGGCATTTACGGCCTCAAATATTTCTGTTAGCCATATTTTTTGTGGTTAGTCTTTGACTTTAAATCCGTTGTATCTAGTATTATTGCTTGTTGAGGGGGTACTGTGTGGTGGTTGTCTTGTTACGTGGCCAAACCATTTTAATTGCTGTCTTTTAATGTAGTCCAATACTGGTGTTGTTCCCACTAGTCTCCTGATGTCATCGTTTCTGATCCTCTCATTCCTTGTTACACCCAATATTTTTCGCAGGCATTTAATTTTTGTTGTAACGATGCGTCGTTTTTCATGTATGTTACTGTCTAATTTTGACATTTTGTGGCATAGTGTCGGGACGATACTTGTGTTGTATAAAAGTCTTTTTGTAGTTATTGTCACGTGTTTGCAATTAAGTATTGGTGTTAGTTGTCCAATAATCTGATTTGCCTTATTGCATCCTTGTTGGACTTCCGCTGTAATTATTCCGTCTGCTGATACCGTGATCCCTAAGTATGTGAAATCTGTCCCCTGTTTTATTTGCTGTTTTTCAAGGGCGATGTTGATGTCTCTGGCTGTTCTTGATGTTTTCACGACCTCAGTTTTTTTCTTTATTGATTTTCATGCTGTATTCTTGACATGCTGTATTCTTGACATGCTGTATTCTTGACATGCTGTATTCTTGACATGCTGTATTCTTGACATGCTGTATTCTTGACATGCTGTATTCTTGACATGCTGTATTCTTTACATGCTGTATTCTTTACATGCTGTATTCTTGACATGCTGTATTCTTGACATGCTGTATTCTTTACATGCTGTATTTAGCTCATCAATATGTTGCTGCAATTGTATTTCTGAAGTTGCCATGACTGCTTGATCGTCTGCAAAAAGAAGTTTGTTTAAGAGTTCACCATGTTGCTATCATCATTTGGGTTGGCTGTTTTACTAATGTAGTCTACACATGCAAAGTAAGAAGTTAGTTATTTAACGATGTACCCTTTCACATGCAAAGTAAGTAGTTAGTTATTTAAGATGTACCCTTTCACATGCAAAGTAAGTAGTTAGTTATTTAAGATGTACCCTTTCACATGCAAAGTAAGTAGTTAGTTATTTAAGATGTACCCTTTCACATGCAAAGTAAGTAGTTAGTTATTTAAGATGTACCCTTTCACATGCAAAGTAAGTAGTTAGTTATTTAAGATGTACCCTTTCACATGCAAAGTAAGTAGTTAGTTATTTAAGATGTACCCTTTCACATTCAAAGTAAGATGTTGGTTATTTAAGATGTACCCTTTCACATGCAAAGTAAGAAGTTAGTTATTTAAGATGTACCCTTTCACATGCAAAGTAAGTAGTTAGTTATTTAAGATGTACCCTTTCACATTCAAAGTAAGATGTTGGTTATTTAAGATGTACACCCTACATATTCAAAGTAAAATGTTAATTTCCTGATCATGCACCGTTTTCTGATCCAGTATTATCTACAGTGCACATTACCTCCACAGGCTGGCTACAGTTTGGACGGAAGAACAGTCTGGAAATCCGAAAAGGTTCGAACTCTGATGCCCCATTGGTGGCTCGTTTCACTGCCCGTAATTTGACAGATATTCCAATGTCATATACATCACAGGATGGTCTTTACTTGCGCCTGAGAGGAGGGTTCTATAGCACAGATAAGCTGTCGTTCACGTACACAGCCGTAAAAAATGTCACTAAAGGTGAGTTTGTTTTGTTTTGTAAAGTTTTTGTTTTCAGTATAATTCTTATGTTCATGAGTTATGTTATCATTCACACGTGAAAGTACAAGTCACAACTACTTTCTCTTTTGCCTTCTATCACTCAGGTGTGCCAAGGCTATCAACCAACCCTCGCCAAGCAGCCCTGTCCTGTGCCTTCTACCACCCAGGGGCCCATAGGCCATCAACCAACCCTCGCCAAGCAGCCCTGTCCTGTGCCTTCTACCACCCAGGGGCCCATAGGTCATCAACCAACCCTCGCCAAGCAGCCCTGTCCTGTGCCTTCTACCACCCAGGGGCCCATAGGCCATCAACCAACCCTCACCAAGCAGCCCTGTCCTGTGCCTTCTACCACCCAGGGGCCCATAGGCCATCAACCAACCCTCACCAAGCAGCCCTGTCATGTGCCTTCTACCACCCAGGGGCCAATAGGCCATCAACCAACCCTCGCCAAGCAGCCCTGTCCTGTGCCTTCTACCACCCAGGGGCCTATAGGCCATCAACCAACCCTCGCCAAGCAGCCCTGTCCTGTGCCTTCTACCACCCAGGGGCCCATAGGCCATCAACCAACCCTCGCCGAGCAGCCTTGTCCTGTGCCTTCTACCACCCAGGGGCCCATAGGCCATCAACCAACCCTCGCCAAGCAGCCCTGTCCTGTGCCTTCTACCACCCAGGGGCCCATATGCCATCAACCAACCCTCGCCGAGCAGCCCTGTCCTGTGCCTTCTACCACCCAGGGGCCCATAGGCCATCAACCAACCCTCGCCAAGCAGCCCTGTCCTGTGCCTTCTACCACCCAGGGGCCTATAGGCCATCAACCAACCCTCGCCAAGCAGCCCTGTCCTGTGCCTTCTACCACCCAGGGGCCCATAGGCCATCAACCAACCCTCGCCGAGCAGCCTTGTCCTGTGCCTTCTACCACCCAGGGGCCCATAGGCCATCAACCAACCCTCGCCGAGCAGCCTTGTCCTGTGCCTTCTACCACCCAGGGGCCCATAGGCCATCAACCAACCCTCGCCAAGCAGCCTTGTCCTGTGCCTTCTACCACCCAGGGGCCCATAGACCATCAACCAACCCTCGCCAAACAGCCCTGTCCTGTGCCTTCTACCACCCAGGGGCCCATATGCCATCAACCAACCCTCGCCAAGCAGCTCTGTCCTGTGCCTTCTACCACCCAGGGGCCCATAGGCCATCAACCAACCCTCGCCAAGCAGCTCTGTTTTGTGCCTTCTACCACCCAGGGGCCCATAGGCCATCAACCAACCCTCGCCGAGCAGCCCTGTCCTATGCCTTCTACCACCCAGAGGCCTATAGGCCATCAAGCAACCCTCGCCGAGCAGCCCTGTCCTGTGCCTTCTACCACCCAAGGGCCCATAGGCCATCAACCAACCCTCGCCGAGCAGCCCTGTCCTGTGCCTTCTACCACCCAGGGGCCCATATGCCATCAACCAACCCTCGCCAAGCAGCCCTGTCCTGTGCCTTCTACCACCCAGGGGCCCATAGGCCATCAACCAACCCTCGCAGAGCAGCCTTGTCCTGTGCCTTCTACCACCCAGGGGCCCATAGGCCATCAACCAACCCTCGCCAAGCAGCCCTGTCCTGTGCCTTCTACCACCCAGGGGCCCATAGGCCATCAACCAACCCTCACCAAGCATCCCTGTCCTGTGCCTTCTACCACCCAGGGGCCCATAGGCCATCAACCAACCCTCGCCAAGCAGCTCTGTCCTGTGCCTTCTACCACCCAGGGGCCCATAGGTCATCAACCAACCCTCGCCAAGCAGCCCTGTCCTGTGCCTTCTACCACCCAGGGGCCCATAGGCCATCAACCAACCCTCGCCAAGCAGCCCTGTCCTGTGCCTTCTACCACCCAGAGGCCCATAGGCCATCAACCAACCCTCGCCAAGCAGCTCTGTCCTGTGCCTTCTACCACCCAGGGGCCCATAGGTCATCAACCAACCCTCGCCAAGCAGCCCTGTCCTGTGCCTTCTACCACCCAGGGGCCCATAGGCCATCAACCAACCCTCGCCAAGCAGCCCTGTCCTGTGCCTTCTACCACCCAGAGGCCCATAAGCCATCAACCAACCCTCACCAAGCAGCGCTGTCCTGTGCCTTCTACCACCCAGGGGCCCATAGGCCATCAACCAACCCTCGCCAAGCAGCCCTGTCCTGTGCCTTCTACCACCCAGGGGCCCATAGGCCATCAACCAACCCTCGCCAAGCAGCCCTGTCCTGTGCCTTCTACCACCCAGGGGCCCATAGGCCATCAACCAACCCTCGCCAAGCAGCCCTGTCCTGTGCCTTCTACCACCCAAGGGCCCATAGGCCATCAACCAACCCTCGCCGAGCAGCTCTGTCTTGTGCCTTCTACCACCCAGGGGCCCATAGGCCATCAACCAACCCTCACCAAGCAGCTCTGTCCTGTGCCTTCTACCACCCAGGGGCCCATAGGCCATCAACCAACCCTCGCCAAGCAGCCCTGTCCTGTGCCTTCTACCACCCAGGGGCCCATAGGCCATCAACCAACCCTCGCCGAGCAGCCCTGTCCTGTGCCTTCTACCACCCAGGGGCCCATAGGCCATCAACCAACCCTCGCCGAGCAGCCCTGTCCTGTGCCTTCTACCACCCAGGGGCCCATATGCCATCAACCAACCCTCGCCAAGCAGCTCTGTCCTGTGCCTTCTATCACCCAGGGGCCCATAGGCCATCAACCAACCCTCGCCAACCAGCTCCTAATTATTTTTGTCTTTTCCTCATGGATCTTCAAACCAACTTGTTTAGAGGTATAATCCAGTCTATCTAGTTTCCTTTGCATTTTGCTTTGGCTGTGGGACAGAAGGGCTATATCATCCGCAAAATCCAGGTCCTCCAGCTGTTTATTCAAGATCCACTGGATTCCATTTCTCTCATTTGTTGTTACTTTCATAATCCAGTCCACTGTCAGGATGAACAGGAAAGGCGACAGTAGACATCCCTAAATAAAAGAAACATTGTAATTTTGATGAAATGCCTGCGCAGAATGCTTGGAGTAACAAGAATGGACAGAATCAGAAACAAAGATATTAGGAGACAAATAGTTACAACACCAGTGCTAGACCTCATCAAGAGACAAGTAGGTACAACACCAGTGCTAAACCTCATAAAGAGACAAGTAGGTACACCACCAGTGCTAGACCTCATCAAGAGACAAGTAGGTACAACACCAGTGCTAGACCTCACCAAGAGACAAGTAGGTACAACACCAGTGCTAGACCTCATCAAGAGACAAGTAGGTACAACACCAGTGCTAGACCTAATCAAGAGACAAGTTGGTACGATACCAGTGCTAGACCTCATCAAGAGACAAGTAGGTACAACACCAGTGCTAGACCTCATCAAGAGACAGCAAACCAAATGGTTCTGCCACGTGACACGTCAAACACCAGATAGCATCCCTCAGAAAGCAGTGCTTCACACAAACAATGGATAATATTACACTACAAATATCATAATTCATAGATCACACTACATATATCATACTACAAATTCTCCACTACGCATATCACACTACAAATATCCCACTACGAATATCACACTATAAATATCACACTATAAATATCACAATACAAATATAACACTACATATATCACACTACGAATATCACACTACACATATCACACTATAAATATCACACTATAAATATCACAATACAAATATAAGTTTACAAATATCACACTATAAATATCACAATACATATATGACACTATAAATATCACAATACAAATATCACACTACATTTATGACACTATAAATATCACAATACAAATATCACACTACATATATGACACTATAAATATCACACTACAAATATATACACTAAAAATATATACACTACAAATAGATGATATACTACAAATATAACACTACAAATATCACACTACATATATGACACTATAAATATCACGCTACAAATACAATAGTCCAAAGTTTTGCTCAACGACCAACGTGTTTTTCTTGTTCTCCGGTCGCTCTCAAACAACAATACAGATTCCCCTTCAGAAATGTGGTGACCAAAACTTGTCCGTTTACCCTTTTGCTGTGTTAGAAAGCTTTGTCTATCGCTCTGATCCTTGCATAGAGTCGACATACTTGGAAAAACTTTATATTTTTATATGCCATCCCAACCATATTATCTTTCATTCAAGATGGCGAAGGATGCCCAGGCTACTTTGACTTCCTGTGTCGTAACTTACTGTGCATAGACCAGGAACTAATGTGTGATGGCGTGGATCACTGTGGGGATGGCTCAGACGAACACCCTGCTGTGGATTGCTCAGTTTCAGGTAGGTTCAGGTAGCAAGGGCAGAAGCTTGAACACTGCACGGCTCCCAAATATCTAGGCGTGAAATTAGACAGCACATTGTCTTACATAACGCACTGCCAAGACACAAAGCGAAACATACACGCTAGAAATAATAGCATCCGAAAACTGACCGGCACAACATGGGGGGGGGCCACAGCCATCAATCATTCGGACATCTACACTTGACTTGTGTTTCTCAGTAACTGAATACGCTGGGACAGTCTGGAAAAACTCTGCTCATGCGAAACTAGTTGATACAGCAATAAATGAGGCGGGTCGGGTAATATCAGGGGTCTAACACCCACCCCCATTTATAAAATATATCCCATAATTGGGATAGCACCACCCGAGATCGGGAGAAGTGTCGCAGCAGAAATCGAACGATAAAAACAGGAGTACGACCCAAGGCACCCAATGTTTTAACATCAGGAACTTCTCCTTCTTCTTCTTCTTCATCCGCAGTCAGACATCAACCTTTATTTTTTCGAAAAAAGCAGCCATCATCCTGAGGTTGTCGACACTGCCATAGAGCTTGTCTAGTGTTGCCACTGGTGATGGCCACATCTGCTCTCTCTGATCCTCGTATGTCGGGCAGTTTTGCAGCAAATGCTCAGCGGTCATTTTCCCGATACCACACGGGCATTCGTCGGTGCCACCTATCTTCAATTTGTTGAATAGGTGGTACCTCAGTCAATTGTGGCCAGTGCGAAGTCTGAAGACTACGACCTGCTCTTTTCTGTTCAACTGGTAATAGGCATCGTTTTTGGTGTAGCCAGTATGTTCGGTTACCCATTTGGTCATGTATCTGGCTTTAATAAGCCGTTTTGACTCTTCGTATGTCATTCTAGTATCAGGTTGTGGTAGTTTTGCACCTTCTTTTGCCAGTTTGTCTGCCTCCTCGTTGCCTTGGATGTTGCAGTGAGATGGAACCCACTGCACCACTACTCTTTTTAGTGCGGCCTGCTGGGATTGTTGACAGAGTACTGCTCTTAAATCATTAAGTTCAGTATTTTTCTGGCTTTTTAGTGCTGTGACTACGGCCAGTGCATCTGTAAGCAGGACTATCTGGCTTTCATTCCTTTTACCTGTCACCATTTCTTCCACTGCCGCCCTCAGTGCCTCTGCCTCTGCTCTGAAATTGCTTGTGTATTTTCCAGTAGCGAATGACAGTGTTATTTTTCTGCCAGTTGGTAGGCTCAGGAATGCTCCTGCCCCTCCATTCTGTGTTGTATTTGTTACGGAACCGTCGGTGTATGCATGAGTCCAGTCCATGCTTGGGTAGTTTTCCGTAATGAAACTCAGGGTAGTATCTCTTCTTTCTTTTTCAGACTGGCAGTTTTTGTTTCTAATACCTGGTATATTTTCTACCACCTCTGGAAATATATGCTGCCTCCAGGTAGGTTTTCGTACAGTAGGGACGGGCTTTGGTGTGGTTAGTGCGTTCATAGGGTCTTCGTGCATCTTTGCTTTGGCTATTTCTGCAAAGTTTCTTTGCTTTAGCTTCCCATTTCCGAAATTGTTTAGTCTCTGGTGCATTGGATGGTCAGTCAGTCTTCTGAGTTTCTCTGATTGCAGCTGGGCTCTGCAGTCTCTTCTGTCGGCCATGGATTGCAGTTTTGTAATCTTTTCAAGTTCTACAATTGGCGTTGACTTCATACCTCCTGTTATAACTCTCGTAGCTTGGTTTTGGAGTTTGCTAACTTTATCGAAGTTCGCCTTTGCTGCTGTTGTCCATGCCGCAATGCCATACTCGAGAACTGGTCTCACTCAGGTACAAAACACAAGACTCAAATCCAGACATAGCTTTCTAAAGACAACAAACCCCATTCAGACAAACCCTGAAAGTCGCCGTATTGAGAGATGGCACGAATTGGTGCAGGTCCCAGAGATAGAACTTCGGGAGGAACCTGCCCCCGGACATCATCTACCATACACAACATGGAAGTCGCTGAACAGACTCCGAACTGGTGTATCACGGGGCAAGAGGAATACACAGATGATGACACATGCGATTGCGGCGCAATACAGGACCCAGACCACAATAGGTGTGACATGCTGGAGGCAAACGACAAGGCAATCCATGTCGCTGGATACTGGATGCATACTGTATGACGTGGGGCTTGGACAGGGGAAGTAAGCAGATAGGTTCCCGTAAGCGTTTATCAGAATAACATTAGATTTATATTCTGGGTCAATATGTTATGTTCCAGTTGCGTGCATATCCCAATTAAGGTTGGGATGTTGGTTGTTGTTGGGGCATGTTTACCACATGGAAGACGAGAGGCTGCCTAAGGAAATCCTCCATGGATAGCTAGCCATTGGATTTCGAAGAATGGGATGTCCCACACTGCGATTCAAGGACTTATGCAAGAGGGATATGAAAACATGGGACATCCGAGGGCTGGGAAACAATTGCTCGGGATCGAGCTATTTGGAGACAGTCAGTTGGAGGGAGCATAGGGGCTGCCGACGCTCGTAAGAGATCTTCTGGCTGCAGAGAAAGAGATGGACTGAAGAGATCAGGGAACATCTAGCAAGCCAGCCTCCTCAGCATGGCTGTACGTTCTGTGACAAGGACTATCAGTTGCGGATCGGCCTTTATAGTCATAGCAGACAGTGTCGAAATACAGGTGACAGAGCTGGACAAAACATAGAGGGCGCCTAACGTATGGTCTACAGGAGACAGGGCTGGACAAAACATACAGGGCGCCACACGTATGGTCTACAGGAGACAGAGACACGTATGCTCATAGTATTGTTGTTGTTAAATGTCCACATTGAGTCAGTTTACTCTTTTGAGCACCCTGAAAATGGCAGTAGCTCTTCTCACATCCCGAACGTGCTGATGGCGTGGCGCTCACTGCTACGGGGATCACGTCAATCCACATCTCGTCAAATCTCGTCTTTAAAACAGGCTGTCTCCAGAGAACGCTATTTGGAAGAGAGATAGTGGTCTTTGCTTGGAAGAGAGATAGTGGTCTTTGCTTGGAAGAGAGATAGTAGTCTTTGCTTGGAAGAGCGATAGTGGTCTTTGTCAGAATATTGTACCCTACCCGGCCTCTTTGTCGTCTGCCTTGCACCTTTCCATGGAGGATCGTATTTGCAAGACCATTTGATCTCGATATGTGACCGTACCAAGCGACTTTCCTTCTTTTGACAGTTGCCAAGAGGTCTTCAAAAGGCCCTATTGCTGTTGTAATTCTATCTCGTATTTCCTCTCTTGTAACTCGATCTTTGTACTTGACGTTTAAAAGTCTTCGGAAACATCTCATCTCCAAGGCCTGTATCCTTCGTTGAAGGTCACCTGTAACTGTCCATGTCTCACAATCAGAGAGGAATATTGACAGGACCAGTGAACGCATTAATCTGATTTTCGTGCTTAGTGCTAACCGTTTATCTTGCCAGATTTTGTTAAGCCGCGCAAGCGTCGCTATTGTCTGTGCTATTCTGGCCAACACCTCACATTTTGATCCTTCATCACTGACAATCGATCCTAGATATTTAAAACGGCTCACATTGGCTGATATGGTCAATTATCGATTATCTGTCGATTAATCGGTGCAACCTTAGTTTATAACATATGACGAATTTGCTTTAGGAAACGACGGAGACCACGCAGAAGATGGATAGATGGGATACGAGTGATTCTGCTTTGGCACAGCCTTACAGTGACCAAGTCACCGCTCTTGCTCCTTGACTCCTCGGCACAGCCTTGCGGCGACCAAGTCACCGTTCTTGGTCCTGAACTCCTCAGCACAGCCTTGCAGTGACCAAGTCACCGCTCTTGCTCCTTGACTCCTCGGCACAGCCTTGCGGCGACCAAGTCACCGTTCTTGGTCCTGAACTCCTCGGCACAGCCTTGCGGCGACCAAGTCACCGCTCTTGGTCCTGAACTCCTCGGCACAGCCTTGCGGCGACCAAGTCACCGCTCTTGGTCCTTGACTCCTCGGCACAGCCTTGCGGCGACCAAGTCACCGCTCTTGGTCCTAAACTCCTCGGCACAGCCTTGCGGCGACCAAGTCACCGTTCTTGGTCCTGAACTCCTCGGCACAGCCTTGCGGCGACCAAGTCACCGCTCTTGGTCCTTGATTCCTCGGCACAAATCAGCGAAAAACCAACTATCGTATTCATTAACGACCCGTTCCCCAACAGAGAAGTTAATCTTATGTGGGTGCCAACCCTGTCTCAAGTCGTGTTGTCTTGTTACAAAGCGGCCATGTTTATGCCAGGTTCTAGGCTTCCATAAAACTGGTTAAAGTAAGCCAAATGTAGTGTTAGAACTATGATTGAGCAAATGGAGCCACAGCTAATTTTAGTTAGGCTTTTATTTTTTTTAAATAGACGATCAGGCATGGAGAGAGGGGGAGAGAGAAAGATAGAGAGATAGATATATAGATAGATTAGATAGATAGATAGAGAGAGAGAGAGATAGAGATAGATAGATAGATATATATATAGAGAGAGATATTGATAGATAGATATATATATAGATAGAGATATTGATATAGATATATATATATATATAGAGAGAGAGAGATAGATATATATATATATAGAGAGAGATAGATATATGCAGTAACAGACATATAGTCAGTCAGCTATTGGGGCAAACAAATGAAATGTCAGACAGACACATAGTGGCAGATCAGACAGACAAGGAGGGCAGATAGGCACACAGACAGACAAGGAAGGCAGATAGACACGCAGACAGACATATTACAATTGAAATTATCTGTTTTACTTCCAGGTTTATGGAAACACAGTTTCAAGTGGAGCATGCCATACATAGGTAGGTGAATCTAACAATAGCAGGTACAAAATATTGTTGATTTTTTTTTTTGGCGTTCGCCTTATTTCTCTAATCCCCAAGGCGGTGTGCGTTGCACTGTGGTTTTTATGTTGCGCCTGTCGACCCAGTGCATCCGACTTCAGCCTGCATTTTATGTAAGGGTCTGCTTCCTCCTGCATTTTCTAAGGGTTTGCTTCTCCGGGGTAACGGCTGGTGCTGTGATGGGGATCGAACCCAGCACTATCTGGTTGTGAGTCATGCCACTTAACCACTAGCCCACGCCATCCCCTTTATTGTTGAGTTGACTTAGTCCTCTACTTTAGTCACACCTCTTCTACCCTGGGGTGTAGAGTCCTCTACCTTAGTCACTCCTCTTCTACCCTGGGGTGTAGAGTCTTCTACCTTACTTAGTCACTCCTCTTCTGCCCTGGAGTGTAGAGTCTTCTACCTTACTTAGTCACTCCTCTTCTGCCCTGGAGTGTAGAGTCTTCTACCTTACTTAGTCACTCCTCTTCTACCCTGGAGTGTAGAGTCTTCTACCTTACTTACTCACTCCTCTTCTACCCTGGAGTGTGGAGTCTTCTACCTTACTTACTTAGTCCCTCCTCTTCTGCCCTGGTGTGTAGAGTCTTCTACCTTACTTACTTAGTCCCTCCTCTTCTGCCCTGGGGTGTAGAGTCTTCTACCTTACTTAGTCCCTCCTCTTCTATCCTGGAGTGTGGAGTCTTCTACCTTACTTACTTAGTCCCTCCTCTTCTACCCTGGAGTGTGGAGTCTTCTACCTTACTTAGTCCCTCCTCTTCTACCCTGGAGTGTGGAGTCTTCTACCTTACTTACTCACTCCTCTTCTACCCTGGAGTGTGGAGTCTTCTACCTTACTTAGTCCCTCCTCTTCTACCCTGGAGTGTGGAGTCTTCTACCTTACTTACTCACTCCTCTTCTACCCTGGAGTGTGGAGTCTTCTACCTTACTTACTCACTCCTCTTCTACCCTGGTGTGTAGAGTCTTCTACCTTACTTAGTCACTCCTCTTCTACCCTGGAGTGTAGAGTCTTCTACCTTACTTACTCACTCCTCTTCTACCCTGGAGTGTGGAGTCTTCTACCTTACTTACTCACTCCTCTTCTACCCTGGAGTGTAGTGTCTTCTACCTTACTTACTCACTCCTCTTCTACCCTGGAGTGTAGAGTCTTCTACCTTACTTACTCACTCCTCTTCTACCCTGGAGTGTAGAGTCTTCTACCTTACTCACTCACTCCTCTTCTACCCTGGAGTGTAGTCTTCTATCTTACTCACTCATCAGCTTCCCCTGATGGCTTACAACGCTGGTAGATCTGGCTGCAGGGCAAGAGGGTGACTTTGAGACAGGTGGATAGATGAGAGAGAGTATTATGCAACGTAACATGCTCACATCGACCCACTCAACACACATGGCACAGGACAGACGACTTAATAACTCAACCATACCGCTCCAACCCAGAGTAAGCCGTGGAAAAAAAAAAAAACTAAATGAAAAGAAATTGTTTACTGCAGCTTGTAATAATCCAGTTTTTGCGACCAACATTTGTACCTGTTTTACATTTGTAATAATCCAATTTTTTCAACGACAGCTTCTATCGGTTTTACGTTAGTAATATTCTAGACTTTGCTACCAAAATCTCTACCATACCAATTATACTTTTGTAATAAACCAGTCTGTACTTGTTTTACGTTTGTAATGATAATCCAGTTTTTGCGACTAAAACCTGTTCTTGTTTTACGTTTGTAATAATAATCCAGTCTTTGTGATTAAAGCCTGTACTTGTTTTACGTTTCTAATAATAATAATCCAGTCTTTATAACTAAAGCCTCTACCCGTTTTACGTTAGTAATATTCCAGTCTTTGCTACCAAAATCTCTACCATACCAATTTTACGTTTGTAATAATCCATACCATACCAATTTTACGTTTGTAATAATCCAGTCTTTGCGACTTAAGCCTCTACCTGTTTTACGTTTGTAATATAAAATTGTTCATTCATATCCAGTGGATACAACTCCGGTAAACAAGCCAGCATGCAGCGGGATTGTGTGTGGGAGAGTATGCTTGACGTTCGACCAGATTTGTGACGGGGTGGCCGACTGCCCTGGCCGGGAGGATGAAGACAGCTGTGGTCAGTATCCCGTTAAAAAAATTCATTTTTAGATTTTGTAACTGAAATACCATATTTTTCAATAAGATATAACAATTCATCAGTTTGAATAAATTCATGGAATAATGTTATGGAATTAACAATCATCATCATCAGGTGCCCTGCTGGTTGGTATTGGCGATCATGTACCTCCCCCCCTGTTTAACAATTCTGTTATTGATTATCAATCATACCATTCTCTCAGGCTGTCTAACATCTTCCCTGCTGTCACAACATGCTCTAAGCCGTCTCTTCTCATAACATGCCCGAAAATAGATGACTGTCTTGTTCTGATCCTTGCACTGAGTTGTCTCTCCTCAAGTACTGTATCATCCTTCCGATTCATGAGATTCTTCTGTAACAGCACATCTCTGTTGTGATTTTTGTCCATGATTCACGACTATAAGTCAGTACTGGTTCCACGTAGCATCTTTCTCAATTCCAGTAACAAAGTTTTGTTGTACAATATTCCTGTCATGGTCTCGATGGCCCATTTTTCTTTTGCATCTTCCATCTGAGTTATGTATGTGCCCAGGTAAACATGTTAACTTGTTTCAATTCGGTCCCCTTCGCTTTGACGCAGCATTTTGTAATTGTAACAATTACATAATTACAATAAAAGAAAGAAAACGATGTTTTTCTCAAGTGTAAAATTAAATCATCATCTTCATCTTGTCGTTAGACAACAATGACGGAGGTGTAGTTTTCTGTTGTGTGCCATCTTTGTCACCAATGTTGTCATTCCGTGTTTCTTCGGTGTCTCACTGACACCATCTATCATAGTCTGCCTCTCGCTCTGCAACCCTGATGTCTGGTATTGTAGATGCGAGCACCTGGTGTCTTTGATTGCATTCTTGTCAGGTTCCAAAACCATTTTATTCTCAGCTCTTCCATGCAAAATTAAATAGATCTCCATAAAACCCATAATTTTATGAACTTGTTTTACACATACTGGTTGCTAGCACAACTCTCTTGAGTTGACTTCAACAACACACATATGGAGATGCAGCGAATAATATTATATCCTCCCTGGTAAGGGACTCTGCGACCCATTCAGTGAGCCCAAACTTCCATGTATAAATTGGGCCACGCTATTACTTATTTTTTAAAATGTATCTCCAGTAAAACAAGCAAGACCAAAAAATTCTGGAACAAGCCTGCTTGCTAGCCATGTGATCACAGCCATAGCACTACTTGTACTGTTTCAACATCTCACAGACCCCCCAGTTCAAAGATGACATATATAGACAACACTGTCTTCAAGGAAATGAACTACCATTGGCTCACTTCAGCTCAGCTGCTTCCTGATTGGTCCTTTCAAACAAGGACACAATATCACACGAGAAGAATAATTTCAAGCTTCATTTAAGCAGGAATTCTAAAGAGAGAACTATCGCTTATCTATTATCTGTACAGATTTTTTTGTCTCTTGTATCGCTCTATCTAACCACTTAAATATGCATTGTTCTTATTCGTCTATGTATGTTTAATTCAATCATTTCATATATACGACAGGGGAGGCAGCAGCTTCAAATGAAAACCTTAAAAGTGGGAAAGAAATGAGAAAAACCCCATGCCTTTGTACTGTAACTTGTTTATTTGGTTGCTAAGGATGTCCTGCATGGTGTCCCTTTGACACCTGCATGTCCCGAAGTGAGTCTCTGCAACCTTGACTGACTCCATCCACTGACACAACCTGATTCCACCTTCCTGAGCATCCTCATTGAATCACAGAGGATGTACACATGTGTGCCACTCGGCCACTCATTGTTTCAAGCCAAACTAACAAAGTAATACCAAGGATAGGATAGAAAAGAAAAAATATTTAATGAATGCATACCCACCTAAGGATCTCCAATGTGCAGGGAAACATGGGGGACGATAAACCCATTAAGAGACCAACAAATCCCTTCTAGGCTTGCAGTGGTGTGACAGGGTCATAGGCAAATGCATACGAGAGAGAACACGGCAAGATAGATGGAACATGGTACCACTGGATAAGCCAAACACTGCGACAATCCACAGCTGGTATCAACAGTCAATCGGTCACAGAACCCACAAGGCAGAGGAAAGATAAAAGAATAAACAGAGAAGAGACCTAGAGGACAATAACAAGGGAGAGGCTGGAGAAAATGGCACAGGCTGGAGAAAATGGCACAGGACAGGTGTGCTTGGTTGATGGTCTTATGTGCCCCAAAGGTGATGAGAGGGGGTTGGTTGATGGTCTTATGTGCCCCAAAGGTGATGAGAGGGGGTTGGTTGATGGTCTACGTGCCCCAAAGGTGATGAGGGGGTTGGTTGATGGTCTTATGTGCCCCAAAGGTGATGAGAGGGGATTGGTTGATGGTCTATGTGTCCCAAAGGTGATGAGAGGGGGTTGGTTGATGGTCTATGTGCCCCAAAGGTGATGAGAGGGGGTTGGTTGATGGTCATATGTGCCCCAAAGGTGATGAGAGGGGGTTGGTTGATGGTCATATGTGCCCCAAAGGTGATGAGAGGGGGTTGGTTGATGGTCTATGTGCCCCAAGGTGGTGTACCCAAAGGTGGAGAGAGAGAGAGAGAGAGAGAAGTGGGGCGGTTGGCTGATGGTCTATGTACCCAAAGGTGTGAGAGAGAGAGAGAGAGAGACAGACAGTTGGCTGATGGACTATGTACCCCAAAGTCATGAGATTGAGAGGGTTGGTTGATGCAAATCAGTGGTGAATAGGAGGTCCCAGGAGCCACTCAGGACTTCTTTAGCAACCTGATGATTAAATCAATATGTTGGTATGCATGTTTATCTAATCTACCCTGGATGTGCTTACGTTGTGTATGTCAATAATGTGATCGTACATAATTAATGGCGAGGTCACTATCCATATTAATGTGAGCTTAGGGGGGAGAGAATAAGGAGACAGAAAAAAAACCAAAAAAACACTCTGAAAGTTTCTTTTGAGCATGTGGCCTCTTGGCTCCGAACCACTCAGCCTGGCGCAGTGCCATCACACATAGTGCCCGCATCGATGTGCAGGAAATGTGAGCTGCTCCAAAGAACAGTATGCAAGATGGCTAAATTACTAATGCTGTCCATGTATGCCTCACATGCGGTAGAGTCTGATGCCATGGGCAACTATTAGTGTACCGCACCTCTTCATTCCGTCTCTCCTAGTTACGCTGATGGTTCTCCAGAGGAATCTCTTTCTCTAGAGATTTTGTTGAAGTCCGCATTTGACACTGGTGATACATGCAGTGTAAAGGACATTTCAGCTACTTTGGGGGTAGTATGTTTGTTGATCACGGACATTTCAGCTACTTTGGGGGTAGTATGTTTGTTGATCACGGACATTTCAGCTACTTTGGGGGTAGTATGTTTGTTGATCACGGACATGTCAGCTACTTTGGGGGTAGTATGTTTGTTGATCACGGACATTTCAGCTACTTTGGGGGTAGTATGTTTGTTGATCACGGACATTTCAGCTACTTTGGGGGTAGTATGTTTGCTGACCACGGACATTTCAGCTACTTTGGGGGTAGTATGTTTGTTGATCACGGACATTTCAGCTACTTTGGGGGTAGTATGTTTGTTGATCACGGACATTTCAGCTACTTTGGGGGTAGTATGTTTGCTGACCACGGACATTTCAGCTACTTTGGGGGTAGTATGTTTGTTGATCACGGACATTTCAGCTACTTTGGGGGTAGTATGTTTGTTGATCACGGACATTTCAGCTACTTTGGGGGTAGTATGTTTGTTGATCACGGACATGTCAGCTACTTTGGGGGTAGTATGTTTGTTGATCACGGACATTTCAGCTACTTTGGGGGTAGTATGTTTGTTGATCACGGACATTTCAGCTACTTTGGGGGTAGTATGTTTGCTGACCACGGACATTTCAGCTACTTTGGGGGTAGTATGTTTGTTGATCACGGACATTTCAGCTACTTTGGGGGTAGTATGTTTGTTGATCACGGACATTTCAGCTACTTTGGGGGTAGTATGTTTGCTGACCACGGACATTTCAGCTACTTTGGGGGTAGTATGTTTGTTGATCACGGACATTTCAGCTACTTTGGGGGTAGTATGTTTGTTGATCACGGACATTTCAGCTACTTTGGGGGTAGTATGTTTGTTGATCACGGACATTTCAGCTACTTTGGGGGTAGTATGTTTGTTGATCACGGACATTTCAGCTACTTTGGGGGTAGTATGTTTGCTGACCACGGACATTTCAGCTACTTTGGGGGTAGTATGTTTGTTGATCACGGACATTTCAGCTACTTTGGGGGTAGTATGTTTGTTGATCACGGACATTTCAGCTACTTTGGGGGTAGTATGTTTGCTGACCACGGACATTTCAGCTACTTTGGGGGTAGTATGTTTGTTGATCACGGACATTTCAGCTACTTTGGGGGTAGTATGTTTGTTGATCACGGACATTTCAGCTACTTTGGGGGTAGTATGTTTGTTGATCACGGACATTTCAGCTACTTTGGGGGTAGTATGTTTGTTGATCACGGACATTTCAGCTACTTTGGGGGTAGTATGTTTGTTGATCACGGACATTTCAGCTACTTTGGGGGTAGTATGTTTGCTGATCACGGACATTTCAGCTACTTTGGGGGTAGTATGTTTGCTGATCACGAACATTTCAGCTACTTTGGGGGTAGTATGTTTGCTGATCACGGACATTTCAGCTACTTTGGGGGGTAGTATGTTTGCTGATCACGGACATTTCAGCTACTTTGGGGGGTAGTATGTTTGCTGATTACGGACATTTCAGCTTCTTTGGGGGTAGTATGTTTGCTGATCACGGACATTTCAGCTACTTTGGGGGTAGTATGTTTGCTGATCACGGACATTTCAGCTACTTTGGGGGTAGTATGTTTGCTGATCACGGACATTTCAGCTACTTTGGGGGTAGTATGTTTGCTGATCACGGACATTTCAGCTACTTTGGGGGTAGTATGTTTGCTGATCACGGACATTTCAGCTACTTTATGGGTAGTATGTTTGTTGATCACGGACATTTCAGCTACTTTGGGGGTAGTATGTTTGTTGATCACGGACATTTCAGCTACTTTGGGGGTAGTATGTTTGTTGATCACGGACATTTCAGCTACTTTGGGGGTAGTATGTTTGTTGATCATGGACATTTCAGCTACTTTGGGGGTAGAATGTTTGTTGATCACGGACATTTCAGCTACTTTGGGGGTAGTATGTTTGTTGATCACGGACATTTCAGCTACTTTGGGGGTAGTATGTTTGTTGATCACGGACATTTCAGCTACTTTGGGGGTAGTATGTTTGTTGATCACGGACATGTCAGCTACTTTGGGGGTAGTATGTTTGTTGATCACGGACATTTCAGCTACTTTGGGGGTAGTATGTTTGTTGATCACGGACATTTCAGCTACTTTGGGGGTAGTATGTTTGCTGACCACGGACATTTCAGCTACTTTGGGGGTAGTATGTTTGTTGATCACGGACATTTCAGCTACTTTGGGGGTAGTATGTTTGTTGATCACGGACATTTCAGCTACTTTGGGGGTAGTATGTTTGTCGATCACAGACATTTCAGCTACTTTGGGGGTAGTATGTTTGTCGATCACAGACATTTCAGCTACTTTGGGGGTAGTATGTTTGCTGATCACGGACATTTCAGCTACTTTTGGGGGTAGTATGTTTGTTGATCACGGACATTTCAGCTACTTTGGGGGTAGTATGTTTGTTGATCACGGACATGTCAGCTACTTTGGGGGTAGTATGTTTGTTGATCACGGACATTTCAGCTACTTTGGGGGTAGTATGTTTGTTGATCACGGACATTTCAGCTACTTTGGGGGGGTAGTATGTTTGTCGATCACGGGCATTTCAGCTACTTTGGGGGTAGTATGTTTGTTGATCACGGACATTTCAGCTACTTTGGGGGTAGTATGTTTGTCGATCACGGACATTTCAGCTACTTTTGGAGTAGTATGTTTGTCGATCACGGACATTTCAGCTACTTTGGGGGTAGTATGTTTGTTGATCACGGACATTTCAGCTACTTTGGGGGTAGTATGTTTGTTGATCACGGACATTTCAGCTACTATGGGGGTAGTATGTTTGTCGATCACGGACATTTCAGCTACTTTGGGGGTAGTATGTTTGTTGATCACAGACATTTCAGCTACTTTGGGGGTAGTATGTTTGTTGATCACGGACATTTCAGCTACTTTGGGGGTAGTATGTTTGTTGATCACGGACATTTCAGCTACTTTGGGGGTAGTATGTTTGTTGATCACGGACATTTCAGCTACTTTGGGGGTAGTATGTTTGTTGATCACGGACATTTCAGCTACTTTGGGGGTAGTATGTTTGTTGATCACGGACATTTCAGTTACTTTGGGGGTAGTATGTTTGTTGATCACGGACATTTCAGCTACTTTGGGGGTAGTATGTTTGTTGATCACGGACATTTCAGCTACTTTGGGGGTAGTATGTTTGTTGATCACGGACATTTCAGCTACTTTGGGGGTAAGTATGTTTGTTGATCACGGACATTTCAGCTACTTTGGGGGTAGTATGTTTGTTGATCACGGACATTTCAGCTACTTTGGGGGTAGTATGTTTGTTGATCACGGACATTTCAGCTACTTTGGGGGTAGTATGTTTGTTGATCACGGACATTTCAGCTACTTTGGGGGTAGTATGTTTGTTGATCACGGACATTTCAGCTACTTTGGGGGTAGTATGTTTGTTGATCACGCAGTATCCATTAATCTTGTATATCTTTATGTATCTAAGTTTGCTGTAAGTACATAAATATTTATTTTTACCAACCTGTGATGTCTCGGGAGACTTGTATGTCACATTTGTCAACAGGACACACTCACATCAAAATGTCACATTTGTCAGGACAAACTCATCAAAATGTCACTTTCTTCTTCTGCGTTCATTCTCAATCTCCCACTACCAAGTCCTGAAGAGGGATTTGCAAGTAGCGAGATGGAGACCGGAATGCATTGTCGCTAGTTTAGTTTGACTGCGATATTTGCACCTTTTGATCCAACACATCCGTCTTCGGCATCAAAATGTCAACATTTGTCAACAGGACACACATCAAAATGTCACCATTTGTCAATTGTCAACAAGACACACATCAAAATGTCACCATTTGCCAACAAGACACACATCAAAATGTCAACATTTGCCAACAGGACACTATCCAAATTAAGACTGGCCAGACAGGGTGCCTAAAACCTACTCCAACTGGAAAACAAAAAACTAACAAAACCCTAATCAGGTGTAACCCCACCAAAGACACAAAGAAAGTGTTAGTCAAATCAAATCCTAGGCATTATGTTTGGACGCCAGGTGCAGTGCACAAGACCACACAGCCCCTACAGACTAGCCTCAGAAAACGGCATCGAAAAATGGAATGAACTTGTGCCGATCCCCTTGATCGAGCTGCGAGAGGAATCCACTAAATCGTACACAACATGGACGTCACTAAATAGACTCCGGACTGGTGTGTGTATCGGAAGTAACTAAATAGACTCCGGACTGGTGTATCGGAAGTCACTAAATAGGCTCTGGACTGGTGTATCGGAAGTCACTAAATAGACTCCGGACAGGTGTATCGGAAGTCACTAATTAGACTCCGGGATGCCATGAACGATAGAAGAGACTGCAGAGCCTAGCTGCAGTCAGAGAAACTCCGAAGACTGACTGACCGACCATCCAATGCACCAGAGACTAAACAATTTGGGAAATGGGAAAATAAAGCGGAGAAACTTTGCAGAAATAGCCAAAGCAAAGATGCACGAAGATCCCATAAACGCACTAACAACACCAAAACCCATCACTACTGTACAAAAACCTACCTGGAGGCAGGATATATTTCCAGAGGTGGTAGAAAATATACCAGGTATTGGAAACAAAAACTGCCAGACTGAAAAAGAAAGGAGAGATACTACCCTAAGCTTCATAACGAAAAGCTACCCAAGCATGGACTGGACCCATGCATACACCGACGGTTCTGTAACAAATACTACACAGAACGGAGGGGCAGGAGCATTCCTGAACCTACCAAATGGCAGACAAATAACACTGTCATTCGCTACTGGTAAGTACACAAGCAATTTCAGAGCGGAGGCAGAGGCACTGAGGGCGGCAGTGGAAGAAATGGTGACTCACAGTGAAAATGAAAGCCATATAGTCCTGCTTACAGATGCTCTCGCCGTAGTCACAGCGCTTAAAAGCCAGAAAAATACTGAGCTTAATGATTTAAGAGCAGTACTCTGTCAACAATCCCAGCAGTCCGCACCAAAAAGGGTAGTGGTACAGTGGGTCCCATCACACTGCAACATCCAAGGCAACGAGGAGGCAGACAGACTGGCAAAAGAAGGTGCAAGACTACCACAAACAGATACTAGTATGACGTATGAAGAGTCAAAACGGCTTATCAAAGCCAGATACATGACCAAATGGGAAACCGAACATACTGGTTACACCAAAAACGATGCCTATTACCAGTTGAACCGAAGAGAGCAGGTCGTCGTCTTCAGACTTCGCACTGGCCACAATAGACTGAGGTACCACCTATTCAACAAATTGAAGATAGGTGGTACCGACGAATGCCCGTGCGGTACTGGTAAAATGACCGCTGAACATCTGCTGCAGAACTGCCCGACATACGAGGATCAGAGAGAGCAGATGTGGCCATCACCAGTGGAACTGCAAGACAAGCTCTATGGCAGTGGCGACAGCCTCAGGATGACCGCCGCTTTTTTCGAAAAAATAATGGTTACTGTCTGACTGCGTACGCAGAAGAAGAAGAAGAAGACTCCGGACTCGTGTATCGGAAGTCACTAAATAGACTCCAGACTGGTGTATCGGAAGTCACTAAATAGACTCCGGACTGGTGTATCAGAAGTCACTAAATAGACTCCAGACTGGTGTATCGGAAGTCACTAAATAGACTCCGGAACTGGTGTATCGGAAGTCACTAAATTGACTCTGGACTGGTGTAGCATGGTTTACGGAACTGACATTACATGTGTATCATGGTTTACGGAACTGACATTACATAGGTAAAGCCTCATAGAACTCTGACATTTTGCTAACTTTGATTCTATGAAAACTGACATTGGCTTCTAAAATTTAAAAAAAATTAAAAAAAATTGCAATGCTTCTATTAAAACTGACAATCCTTGTTTTGTTGTTTTTTTAAAATACCAACAGAACTGATGGACGAAAAGGCTGGTTGTGTGGGACTGCTTTTGGTCTGGTCATTTTTGTGGGTGGGGGGAGGAGAAGAAGGGATTGAAAGAAAACAGATGAGAAACTTGGGATATGTAAATGTAGGATTTCCCGAGTGGTACGCCAGGGTCTTTGTGGGGCTATACACACACAGAGAGCATGTCGTAAGAGGCGACTAACTGTGTGACATGGCATAACACCGGCCGTGGTTAAGTGGTTTGTTTAGAGCAGCATAGATGTCACCTAACAGGCTGCGGGTCTACTTTGCTCTAGTGTTTGAGTCTATTGGGAAGGACTCGCACATCGGTTAACCACCCTGTGCAGCACTTCTCCCAATGTAGCAGTGTATACTGCTCAAGCCTAGCCCACTAAGCAAGAAATCCTCCTCTCGGCTACATCCGGCTCACACCAGTGCTGGAACCTGCACAGGGGCATCTGCCACTGTAGAAGTACAGGTCGACTAAGAAGGGGAAAGAGTAGGGAGTTAGAAAGGAGATGGATAAGGAAGGAGGGGATGGCGGGAGATAGAAATTGAGATGCGGAAGGTGGATACAGGGAGTGAGATAGAGACGTGGATAATGAGGATTGAGGGAGGGAGATGGAGAGTAATATGGTGATGAATAGACAAAGTGTGGGTGGAAGATATGAAGATCAAGGATCTCAATGGAGAGGTGATGGACGAAGATAACGAGGAGCAATTGAGGAAGTTCAACAGGCAAACACATCAGGATGTGATCTCCATCAACTTTGAAACATCAGGATGTGATCTCCATCAACTTTGAAACATCAGGATGTGACCTCCACCAACATTGTTACTGTGACCAAAGATGAAATACTTGACTCAAAGGAGGTGGGCTAAAGTGATTGCATGCTCAGTTACCACCTCCCATCGTCTCAATTTATGTCTCGCCACTGATACAAGGTAGTTCGGGACTAGAGAGCGGGATTGATGACCAGAGCAGCGTCTTCCTCACTATAATCCAAACACAGCGCAAGTTACATCATCAAGACACAAACTGCCCGATGGTGTCGCCATCATCGCGAGCGACGGACAACTAACTTGTTTGTTTCAGCTAACCGTCGAGGCTTGTAATAACCTCCATTGATATGACGTGTCCCAAATGTAAGTGCTAATATAAAAAGTGAACAAGCTGTATGTACTACATAACATTATAATTATCAATCAACAATTAATCACTAAGTTAACCAAAACCATGTAAGTATATGTCTTTATAGAAAATAGATGACGAATAAAAGTCTGGAGAAGAGAAACGATGCCTTTAAAATGTGGAGATTGCATGTGTGTATATATATCTCAAACTACACAGGGTTTGACAAGCGCTCGTCTGTGACGATTAAAAAAAAATGTTTTTTAAAAAATATGTTTTTAAATCATTAATTACATTTTTAATCGCTACTACATAACGACTCTCGCACGATTATTAATGATATCACGGTTCGATTAGATTGTACATAAGCTAGTTTGTGATGGCGAATCTAAATGGACCTCCACTGCCACAATTTAAACTTTCTAAAGCCATCGATAAATGGTACTACAGTGCTAAAACTACCAAGAATGTTCAAGGACACACACGCCATACCTCTGACAGTAATGCATTTTCTCTTAAGAAGAAAAAGACTAATACTGTGTAGGTAATACAATATATTTTGGTTTGGTACGCGTTGTTATGTAGAAATAAATGTGAATTAGTGCCTAGTTTAAATATGTTAACATAAGTTGCATGACTGTAGTCCGACCATGCTGACTGGTGGAATTTCTGACGGACTGATAAGCCACCTTAAAATTTGTCAAGCCCTGTGTGTGTGTATATATAGATAAAACAATGGGACGCAGAAAAGAAAAGAAGAAATTCTTGGAGAAATTAGGAGTGCAAAGAGAATTGGTGAACGAAATCAAAGAAATTCTTGGAGAAATTAGGAGTGCAAAGAGAATTGGTGAACGAAATCAAAGAAATTCTTGGAGAAATTAGGAGTGCAAAGAGAATTGGTGAACGAAATCAAAGAAATTCTTGGAGAAATTAGGAGTGCAAAGAGAATTGGTGAACGAAATCGGAGAAATTAGGAGTGCAAAAAGAATTGGTGAACGAAATCAAAGAAATTCTTGGAGAAATTAGGAGTGCAAAGAGAATTGGTGAACGAAATCAAAGAAATTCTTGGAGAAATTAGGAGTGCAAAGAGAATTGGTGAACGAAATCAAAGAAATTCTTGGAGAAATTAGGAGTGCAAAGAGAATTGGTGAACGAAATCAAAGAAATTCTTGGAGAAATTAGGAGTGCAAAGAGAATTGGTGAACGAAATCAAAGAAATTCTTGGAGAAATTAGGAGTGCAAAGAGAATTGGTGAACGAAATCGGAGAAATTAGGAGTGCAAAAAGAATTGGTGAACGAAATCAAAGAAATTCTTGGAGAAATTAGGAGTGCAAAGAGAATTGGTGAACGAAATCAAAGAAATTCTTGGAGAAATTAGGAGTGCAAAGAGAATTGGTGAACGAAATCAAAGAAATTCTTGGAGAAATTAGGAGTGCAAAGAGAATTGGTGAACGAAATCGGAGAAATTAGGAGTGCAAAAAGAATTGGTGAACGAAATCAAAGAAATTCTTGGAGAAATTAGGAGTGCAAAGAGAATTGGTGAACGAAATCAAAGAAATTCTTGGAGAAATTAGGAGTGCAAAGAGAATTGGTGAACGAAATCAAAGGAATATGGAGATGGCACCTGGCCTGAGCTGATCGGCCGACGTTTTCTGTGGAGATGGCACCTGGACTGATCGGCCGACGTTTTCTGTGGAGATGGCACCTGGACTGATCGGCCGACGTTTTCTGTGGAGATGGCACCTGGACTGATCGGCCGACGTTTTCTGTGGAGATGGCACCTGGACTGATTGGCCGACCTCCGATATGGAGATGGCACATAGACTGAACTGATCAGCTGACCTTCGATGTGAAGATGCCACCTGAACTGAACTAACAGAAGGTTGTGAATGGAGCTAGTAACCTCATCATGTAAAATCACTGCTAATGAAGCCACAACTACAACTGATCTGTCCGATACAGGCTTCCTGTGTATAGGGTCAGCTGTAGGCATGCCCCTGTGCTCCACCTGGAGAGACATAGCACAATGATTTTTTTAAAATAGAAAAAAGTTGTTCTAAACATAAATATCATTATTAATAGTCAATAAATTGGTCCAAATATAAATATCATTATTAATAGTTAACAAATTGGCCCAAATATAAATATCATTATTAATAGTCAATAAATTGGTCCAAATATAAATATCATTATTAATAGTTAACAAATTGGCCCAAATATAAATATCATTATTAATAGTTAACAAATTGGCCCAAATATAAATATCATTAATAATAGTCAATAAATTAGCCCAAATATGAATATTGTTATTAACAGTGAATAAATTGGTCCAAATGCAAATATCATTGTTAAAAGCCAATAAATTGATCCAAATATAATATCATTATTGTCAATAGATTGGTCCAAATACAAATATTATTAACATTCACTAAATTGGCTCAAATATAAATATTAGCAAAATTCAATAAATTCTCCCAAATATAAATGTCACTATCAACAGTCAATAAATTGTTCCATAAATAAATAAATATTAACCGTCGATAAATTGGTTCATAAATAAACACCATAACAAATAGTCAATAACAATTTTGAAATATAAGTAGAAAATCAATTGTTCTCAATGTAAAAATCATTATAAAAAAATCATTATAAAAAAATCATTCAAATATAAATGTCATTATAAATAAGTTGTTTGTGCCAAATGTAAATACAGTTTATACAGGAAATAGTTATTCAATAAAGATTTTTATTGGTTCAAACTTCAGTCCTGGTCTGTTCTCATCTAAAACTGTGTATTAATCGTTTATACATAAATCATCAGTTTTTAACCTGTGGTCCGCAAAGATATGAAAAAATGCTGTGAGCTTTTACATTTAAAATCGAAAGATAAATAGAAATATATAAAAACAGAAACAACTAATAGAGCAGAAGATAATTTAGACAGAAATTCACACAATTAGACTAATGCTCCGGTGGAAATTTAAGCGAATAAGACATTGACCGGACATCCCAGAAGGACTGTTGCCTGTGATCGCAGACTTTTGAAAACACCACCACTATGTCGAATATCAAAGGACACAGACCAGACAGAGTAAAAAAACCAGACCGGAATACAGATTAAAGTTTAAAGTGCATATTAGTGGGCATTGCCTCGCACTCGCACTCTAAACTTTCATTAAAATGTTATTTGTGCTTAAGTAGTGATACTTTCCGAGATTGTGTAAATATTTATATATCATGAACATAAATTAGTAGTGCGGGTTACAAATGTGGAGGATTCATTCAAATTGGACGGTAAGAGAAAATTGTATTTCCATTTTATTATGTTTTCTCAGTTTATTAAAATACAATTCCATTAACACTTTCAACTGCAGACACTGTTTACTATTGTAAACACAGATGATTCATTTCTTAACATATTCATACACTGAATATTTTAGGGGCCGGCTGCAACAAAAGATATTTAATGGGGCCCGTGGTAACAAAAAGGTTGAGGACTGCTGGTTTTTATGTTCCAGTCACAATATAAATAGCATTATAATTAGATAACAAATTATCTCCCAAAAATGTACTATCTTGCATGCATCTCGCCTTGATATTTGCACACTAGACAAATATAATCCATACTCATCCATAAGCTTCACTCAACATCAACCAATCAATTTTGTCAGGCATAGGCCATTGACAACCCTGCTCTATCAATTTTGATCTTGAGTTGTCCTTTCTGCCTCTCTCCAGTTGAGGCCCAGTCTCTTCTCCAGGTGTTTCTTGTTCTTTCTTCGTTTCCCCTGTGGATCCCATGTCAAGGCCTGTCTGACCACGTTTGATGATGTTCTCCGTAAAGCATGTTCTATCCAACCCCCATTTCCTACGTTTGATCTATTAATCCACTGATTGTTGTTGGCTCCTTTCCCATAGGTCTTCATTCCTCACCATGTATACCCATTATCCTCCATAGACATTTATCGACCAACGACTGGAGCTTCCTCTGCATTACCTTTATCGTTCTCCAAGTTTCTGCTCCATACAGGAGTACTGACTTGACATTGGAATTAACTTAACCTCTTTATACTGGTTTAGAAGACTCTGCAGAGTCTGTATACAACCAGTTTCATCAGCATGTCCTTGCTCTAAAAGCTTTGCGCATCCAATCTATTCTTAAATGCATTACACGCAGGCCGGCCAGGAGAAACATCTGCACATTAACATCTTAACTTGGCATTCAGCCTTGGTCCCTCGGCTTCCATTTATTATTTAGTAACGTTGCAGTCATTAAATAGACGCCGAACTGGTGTATCACGATGCAGGAAGAACTTAAAGAGATGGGGATACAGGGATGATGAGACATGTGACTGTGGAGCAACACAAGACCCGGACCACCTAATGATCTGTCCAAACCTTCTGGAAACGTTGCAATATGGATGATGTGTTGAGGGGGAATGAGAAGGCAATCCATGTGGCCGTACATGGGAAACACATGTCTGACAGTGTCCTGGTCAGGGGAAGTAAGTCGTGGTGCTCAGGACAGGGGAAGTAAGTCGTGGTGCCCATAGGACAGGGGGAATAAGTCGTGGTGCTCAGGACAGGGGGAGTAAGTCGTGGTGCCCACATGACAGGGGGAATAAGTTGTGGTGCTCAGGACAGGGGGAGTAAGTCATGGTGCCCACAGGACAGGGGGAATAAGTTGTGGTGCTCAGGACAGGGGGAGTAAGTCGTGGTGCCCACATGACAGGGGGAATAAGTTGTGGTGCTCAGGACAGGGGGAATAAGTTGTGGTGCTCAGGACAGGGGGAGTAAGTCATGGTGCCCACAGGACAGGGAGAATAAGTTGTGGTGCCCACAGGAGAGGGGAAGTAAGTCGTGGTGCCCACAGGAGAGGGGAAGTAAGTCGTGGTGCCCACAGGAGATGGGAAGTAAGTCGTGGTGCCCACAGGAGAGGGGAAGTAAGTCGTGGTGATCTTGACAAGGGAAGTAAGTCATGATGTCCAGAACAGGGGAAGTAAATCGTGGTGCCTTCAGAACATGGGAAGTAAATTGTGGTGCCTACAGAACAGGGGAAGTAAGTCGTGGTGCTCAGGACAGGGGAAGGTAGTCATGATACCCACATTTAGGAGAAGTATGGGAAATCCTATGGTTCAACGTCTTCACCATCAAATCTCTGACTACAACATATTCCTAAATCAGTATTTCACTTTATATCTTCCGACCTCTTTCACCATTATTTTATTAAGTCTACATGTGAAGTCCAGTTCTCCGATAGAGATTGCTGTGAAAGTGCAAGTCAAAGCTCCTTTCGAAGATCTTTACGTGAAGGTTTGTCTCCGTGGGTCAGTTGTCAGTACATAGTTACATACAAGAGTCTTGTAGGATATGTACAGATGTATGTGCTGACCTGCCTGTATGTGCGTATGGGTGATGTCAGTTTTAATCCGTGTAAGTGGCTATTCAATCTGTTATGTCCCATCCTCATGTGGAATAGGGTCACTTGCTCTGCATGATCAAGGTAAATCTAGGCTATATAACGAGGGCAAGTCAGTAAGTAGGTCACAAACTTATATGGGATAGCTGACAAAATATATGGATATGGATTATGACACAAGCAGCAAGGAAGAAAATTGGAGCGTTCACAACAAAATGTTACCAAAGAATCCTAAAAATTCCTTAGATAAAGAAAGTGACAAATAAATCCATCCTAGAAGACCTGAATGTTGAAGAAAACTGGCTCAGAAAAAATGTTATGTTTCGGAAATTGAATTTTTTCGGCTACGTCAAACGTCATGACGGACTGGAAAGAACAGTCCTAGATGGCATGGTACCTGGAAGGCAATGCCAGGGGTCGACCAAGGTGGAGGTGGATACAAGATATCAAGGCTACTCTAAACATGAACATGGAGCAGACGGGAAGATTGACTGCGGGCCGAGATTCATATCGGCTGGCTGTGATGAGAGCGACGTTCTACAACGGACATGCTACATGATGATGACGACAAAATATAATTGGTAGTTTCTAATGATGTCCAATAGGTGGCAGTAGCATCCAGCTTTGTGATTACTGCATGTAACAGACGCTAGGTGTCGCATGCACATGCGCAGCTCAGATACAAAATGGTGTTAAAGTTCACAGAGTGTACAATCAAAGACCAGCATGCATTTTGTTTGGAAAAAAAAGACTTTCTGTAAAGAATATTCATAAATAAATGCTTCCTGTTTACTGCGAGAAATGTTTGTCATGTAGAGAGAGCAGTGAATAAATATGTAGATAGATTTTCTCAAGTTCACTCAAAAATTGCTGGTGAAGCCCGACCTGGTCGTTCTATTCAGGTCGCAACTGAAGCATTTGTACAACTGGTGAGGTAGATGATTCAAGCTGATAGGCAAGTAACGATAGACAGTACAACAACTGCAAAATATTGTGTTTGCATGGTTTAGCCTACAGAATAATGCATGACTGATTGAATTTCCAGAAAGTGTGTTCAACGTGAATGCGCAAAAAAACTAACTGACAAACACAAAATGAACCGAGCTGGCCTGCCCTTGCACTAATAAAGTGTTGGCGGAAACTATGAGCCGTGTTCAAATGAATCCTGACCAAACTGTAACAAGTGAACATACATCAATTCTGGTGTAAACAGCACATACCAACCATCAAGTTTGCAAAATTTAATTATCCTACGAGTCATAATTTCCTCAGCAGATCGTTGAAAACGTGGCGGGTGGGATACCTTCATCTTCTTGTATCTGAGAAACTAACACACACACACACACAACAAAAACACCAATTATTAATTAATGTCTCTACACACAACAAAATCATATCTTTAGGCCAACAAATAAAAAGATTACATGCTCTCAAAGTCAACAACCAAAGTAAAATATGATGTGCCCAAAAATAGTGTAGCTGCTGGGGAAAATCGTGTTAATTTGTTATGTGGTGTCGTTATTGAAATAGGCATTTGTGACCTTTTTACTGACTTGCCCTCTTTTAGTTGCAACATAAGAATTACTACTTGTATCTTGGCTTGATTTTTGTCGTTCATTTCAACCTTTGAATTCTTCCTTAGGCTGTCGCTATACTGCTTTTGTCTTTAGAAAAACGGAAAAATCTAAAACGACTTTTGCTCTATTCAAATATTTAGCTATACTTCTTTGAGGCTTAATTTGAGAATTAGATTCTCCGTTAGACGGTATAATGTTATCAACATTGTTATTATTAGAAATTGGAGAATGCTCATCTCCAGCTGATGTCTCCGCAGATGTAGGAATTTCCAAGTGTTGATTGTCACCAGAAGAGCCTCCACAGGCGGAGCTGGGTGCTGCGATGTCTACTTGTGGACTCGGTGGGTTTGAATTTCTGGTAGGAATAACGGGTGGTGAATTATGCTGTTCGAAGGTTGTCACCGTCTCCTCAGGATCTTCCCTGCCACCGTCGTCTGTATTTGCGGATATGATTAAGGTGTCATGGAATGTGCCCGATGCAGGTGAGACAGCTTCTTCATACGAGGGTGGCTGTGTGAAGGCATGCTCAGATGTAGACCACGAGAAGGCCTGTTGCATGGGAATAAAGAAAGAAAGATTTAAGAACAGAAATTCAACAATTTTTTCTTAGTATGGTGTTCTTCTTCATATGGGCACATCGTTGATATTTGCACTCCAAGATGAGTTCTGTAATGTCTACACTACCAGATGAGTTTCTGTAATGTCTACACTCCCAGATGAGTTTCTGTAATGTCTACACTACCAGATGAGTTTCTATAATGTCTACACTCCCAGATTAGTTCCCATAATGTCTACACTCCCAGATGAGTTTCTGTAATGTCTACCCTCCCAGATTAGTTCCCATAATATCTCCACTCCCAGACAAGTTTCCGTAATGTGTACACTCCCATATGAGTTTCCGTAATGTCTATCCTCCCAGACAAGTTTCCGTAATGTCTACACTCCCAGATTAGTTCCCAAAATGTCTACACTCCCAGATTAGTTCCCATAATGTCTACACTCCCATATTAGTTCCCATAATGTCTACACTCCCAGATTAGTTCCCATGATGTCTACACTCCCAGACAAGTTCCCGTAATGTCTACACTCCCAGATGAGTTTCTGTAATGTCTACACTCCCAGATTAGTTCCCATAATGTCTACACTCCCATATTAGTTCCCATAATGTCTACACTCCCAGATTAGTTCCCATAATGTCTACACTCCCAGACAAGTTCCCGTAATGTCTACACTCCCAGATGAGTTTCTGTAATGTCTACACTCCCAGATTAGTTGCCATAATGTCTATCCTCCCAGACAAGTTTCCGTAATGTATACACTCCCAGACAATGTCCAGTAATGGCTACCCTTCCAGACGAGTTCCCGTAATGTCTACACCTTAAACGAGTTCCTGTAATGTTTATACCATCAGACGAGTGCATCCAACTTCAGCAAGCATTTTCAAAATGAGTTTATTCCCCATAATAACACTATGCTGCTAGATTCGAACAAATACTTGTTTGAGTGGTGAGATATGTCACTAACTACTTCGCTTTGCAGCCACCCCTAGTGAGTGAATATTCTGTACAGCTCTAGCAAGTACTGATGGTTCCAACAGCCGACTAGTTCTACACACTCTTGCTAAGCTCCCCATGCTAAGTGTTTCTGACCCAAAGTACTCTTTCAGCTCGATGAAATATTGTTTCTGACCCAAAGTACGCTTTCAGATAAATGAAATCTTGTTTCTGACCCAAAGTACGCTTTCAGATAAATGAAATATTGTTTCTGACCCAAAGTACGCTTTCAGATAAATGAAATATTGTTTCTGATCCATATTACTCTGCCAGCTCGATGAAATTATGAAGTTCAAACCCTCTCTTAATAAAGTAGCAATTAGCAATAGGAGCCCCCCCTCATAGCAGGTACTGCTGTCAGGGATGAGGCGTGTTAGAGATTTCATTGCACTAGGTCTTTTAAGATAGAGTGGGGGACGAAGGCTAACATCTGGTCAGTTACAACATACTGATCAGACATGTTAGTCAGGGTCAGGTACAACATACTGATCAGACATGTTAGTCAGGGTCAGGTACAACATACTGATCAGACATGTTAGTCAGGGTCAGGTACAACATACTGATCAGACATGTTAGTCAGGGTCAGGTACAACATACTGATCAGACATGTTAGTCAGGGTCAGGTACAACATACTGATCAGACATGTTAGTCAGGGTCAGGTACAACATACTGATCAGACATGTTAGTCAGGGTCAGGTACAACATACTGATCAGACATGTTAGTCAGGGTCAGGTACAACATACTGATCAGACATGTTAGTCAGGGTCTGGTACAACATACTGATCAGACATGTTAGTCTGGGTCAGGTACAACATACTGATCAGACATGTTAGTCAGGGTCAGGTACAACATACTGATCAGACATGTTAGTCAGGGTCAGGTACAACATACTGATCAGACATGTTAGTCAGGGTCAGGTACAACATACTGATCAGACATGTTAGTCAGGGTCAGGTACAACATACTGATCAGACATGTTAGTCAGGGTCAGGTACAACATACTGATCAGACATGTTAGTCAGGGTCAGGCACAACATACTGATCAGACATGTTAGTCAGGGTCAGGTACAACATACTGATCAGACATGTTAGTCAGGGTCAGGCACAACATACTGATCAGACATGTTAGTCAGGGTCAGGCACAACATACTGATCAGACATGTTAGTCAGGGTCTGGTACAACATACTGATCAGTCATGTTAGTCAGGGTCAGGTACAACATACTGATCAGTCATGTTAGTCAGGGTCAGGTACAACATACTGATCAGACATGTTAGTCAGGGTCAGGTACAACATACTGATCAGTAATGTTAGTCAGGGTCAGGTACAACATACTGATCAGTCATGTTAGTCAGGGTCAGGTACAACATACTGATCAGTCATGTTAGTCAGGGTCAGGTACAACATACTGATCAGTCATGTTAGTCAGGGTCAGGTACAACATACTGATCAGACATGTTAGTCAGGGTCAGGTACAACATACTGATCAGTCATGTTAGTCAGGGTCAGGTACAACATACTGATCAGTCATGTTAGTCAGGGTCAGGCACAACATACTGATCAGTCATGTTAGTCAGGGTCAGGCACAACATACTGATCAGTCATGTTAGTCAGGGTCAGGCACAACATACTGATCAGACATGTTAGTCAGGGTCAGGCACAACATACTGATCAGACATGTTAGTCAGGGTCAGGCACAACATACTGATCAGACATGTTAGTCAGGGTCAGGTACAACATACTGATCAGACATGTTAGTCAGGGTCAGGTACAACATACTGATCAGACATGTTAGTCAGGGTCAGGTACAACATACTGATCAGACATGTTAGTCAGGGTCAGGCACAACATACTGATCAGACATGTTAGTCAGGGTCAGGCACAACATACTGATCAGACATGTTAGTCAGGGTCAGGCACAACATACTGATCAGACATGTTAGTCAGGGTCAGGCACAACATACTGATCAGACATGTTAGTCAGGGTCAGGTACAACATACTGATCAGACATGTTAGTCAGGGTCACGTACAACATACTGATCAGACATGTTAGTCAGGGTCAGGTACAACATACTGATCAGACATGTTAGTCAGGGTCAGGTACAACATACTGATCAGACATGTTAGTCAGGGTCTGGTACAACATTCTGATCAGACATGTTAGTCTGGGTCAGGTACAACATACTGATCAGACATGTTAGTCAGGGTCAGGCACAACATACTGATCAGACATGTTAGTCAGGGTCAGGCACAACATACTGATCAGACATGTTAGTCAGGGTCAGGTACAACATACTGATCAGACATGTTAGTCAGGGTCTGGTACAACATACTGATCAGACATGTTAGTCAGGGTCTGGTACAACATACTGATCAGACATGTTAGTCAGGGTCTGGTACAACATACTGATCAGACATGTTAGTCAGGGTCAGGCACAACATACTGATCAGACATGTTAGTCAGGGTCAGGCACAACATACTGATCAGACACGTTAGTCAGGGTCAGGTACAACATACTGATCAGAAATGTTAGTCAGGGTCTGGTAAACAACATACTGATCAGACATGTTAGTCTGGGTCAGGTACAACATACTGATCAGACATGTTAGTCTGGGTCAGGTACAACATACTGATCAGACATGTTAGTCAGGGTCAGGTACAACATACTGATCAGACATGTTAGTCAGGGTCAGTTACAACATACTGATCAGACATGTTAGTCAGGGTCAGGTACAACATACTGATCAGACATGTTAGTCAGGGTCAGATACAACATACTGATCAGACATGTTAGCCAGGGTCAGGTACAACATACTGATCAGACATGTTAGTCAGGGTCTGGTACAACATACTGATCAGACATGTTAGTCTGGGTCAGGTACAACATACTGATCAGACATGTTAGTCTGGGTCAGGTACAACATACTGATCAGACATGTTAGCCTGGGTCAGGTACAACATACTGATCAGACATGTTAGTCAGGGTCAGGCACAACATACTGATCAGACATGTTAGCCTGGGTCAGGTACAACATACTGATCAGACATGTTAGTCAGGGTCTGGTACAACATACTGATCAGACATGTTAGTCTGGGTCAGGTACAACATACTGATCAGACATGTTAGTCTGGGTCAGGTACAACATACTGATCAGACATGTTAGTCAGGGTCAGGTACAACATACTGATCAGACATGTTAGTCAGGGTCAGGTACAACATACTGATCAGACATGTTAGTCAGGGTCAGGTACAACATACTGATCAGACATGTTAGTCAGGGTCTGGTACAACATACTGATCAGACATGTTAGTCTGGGTCAGGTACAACATACTGATCAGACATGTTAGTCAGGGTCAGGTACAACATACTGATCAGACATGTTAGTCAGGGTCTGGTACAACATACTGATAAGACATGTTAGTCTGGGTCAGGTACAACATACTGATCAGACATGTTAGTCTGGGTCAGGTACAACATACTGATCAGACATGTTAGCCTGGGTCAGGTACAACATACTGATCAGACATGTTAGCCTGGGTCAGGTACAACATACTGATCAGACATGTTAGTCTGGGTCAGGCAAAACATACTGGCCAAGACCCTCACCTTGACTTCCTTGTAGCCTTCTCCTGAAAACGGGCTGTTTTTATAGCAGCCTGGCTAATGAGGTGATGGATCGACGTAATCCCTGTAGTAATGAGCGACATGCAGATGAAGCCAAGCATAGCACAACCGTATGGAGGACCTCGGTCTGTCTTTATCAGTACGCTTGAGATGTGAGGAAAGCTACTGCAATCTGCCACTTAACGTCCTTTTCAGGGCGCACAAATGAGTAACCTACTCATTGTGAGCAATCGAAACAAATTAACAACATTAGATAGAGTGGCCAGTTCCCTTTCTCGCTGCCTTTCCTTCCCTAAAAGTTAACCAGGTACCCATTTACAGCTGGGTTGACTGTAACATGTTGATAATTAAGAACCAAATCCAATACATTTGCTGTGAGAAGCAAACACTCTACCAATCTCTCACTCTAACTATCTCTTACCATATTTAGATGTCCGATTGGAGTGGTCCGGATGACGTCCTCGTATGACGGAGGATGCTCTCCTGACCTCATTGTCACACTCATCTGAACACCTCTGCTACCCCAAGTGTGCCGAGCACCTGAAAAACAGATCAAATAATGTCCATGAAATTCTTGACGCTCTTCTGGAATCAACTTCTGGATGTGAGCATCAACTTTTGGATGTAGGCATCAAGTTCTGGATGTAAGCATCAACTTCTGGATGTAAGCATCGACTTCTGGATGCAAGCATCGACTTCTGGATGCAAGCATTAACTTCTGGATGTAAGCATTGACTTCTGGATGTAAGCATCAACTTCTGGATGTAAGCATCAACTTCTGAATGTAGGCATCAACTTCTGGATGTAAGCATCAACTTCTGGATGTAAGCATCATTTTTTCTGGATGTAAGCATCAACTTCTGGATGTAAGTATCAATTTCTGGATGTAAGCATCAACTTTTGGATGTAATAAACTTGAAAACCATTCACGAGGCGTGTTCAAATGAAACCGGATCAAACTGTGAACAAGTGAAGATACATACGATGCGCATGATGATGTCACTGCTGGTGTAAACAGCACATACCAACCGCAACAATATGCGCCTGACCTGGTCTCGGAAGATCTTTCGTTAACTCATGTCCTCCTTTAAACATCGTTGTCTAGTTCTTCACTGTTGTCTTCTACACACTTTTGTCACCACACACTGCCTCCATTCTGCGATGAATGTCAATTGGCCGACATCCTTCAGTTGTTAGAAACCGAATAACCGCTCGCTGATCAACTCTGGACGGATTCACACCCGTCATGTTTTCAACGGTCTGCTGAAGATACTATGAGTCGGAAGATAATGAAATTTTGCAAACTTGATGATTTGAATGTGCTGTTTACACCAGAAATGACGTCACCATGCGCATCGTATGTATGTTCACTTGTTGCAGCTTGGACCGGCTTCATTTGAACACGCCTCTTTACTTAAACTTAACGTCTTTATACTAGTTTAGAAGACCCTGCAGAGTCTGTATACAACCAGTTTCATTTACATCACCTTGCTCTAAAAGCTATGCGCATCCAATTTAATCTTAAATGCATTAACTGTCCCTGCCTCCACTACCTTCTCTGGCAATGCATTCCAAGCATTGACCACTCTCAGACTAAAAAAATATTTCCTAATATCTAATCTGAACCTCTCTTTAGTCAGCTTGTAGCTATGCCCTCGTGTTACTGCACTTACATTCTCCCTAACTCCACAGCACAATTCCCACCAACATTGATACACTTATCCCTTCGCTCTATCAGTGCAGGACAGACATATTCGGTTTATTTTGTGTTCGTCAGTCAGTGCAGGACAGACATATTCGGTTTAATTTGTGTTCGTCAGTCAGTGCAGGACAGACATATTCGGTTTAATTTGTGTTCGTCAGTCAGTGCAGGACAGACATATTCGGTTTAATTTGTGTTCGTCGGTCAGTGCAAGGACAGGCATATTTGGTTTATTTTGTGTTCATCGGTCAGTACAAGGACAGGCATATTTGGTTTATTTTGTGTTCATCGGTCAGTACAAGGACAGGCATATTCGGTTTATTTTGTGTTCGTTGGTCAGTGTAAGGACAGGCATATTCGGTTTATTTTGTGTTCGTCTATCAGTGCAAAGGACAAGCATATTCGGTTTATTTTGTGTTCATCGGTCAGTTTTTTGGATGCCCACCATGAGCATATTTTCTGGAGACTCAATCAACCATGCATTATACTGTAGGCTAAACCATATGAACAGCCTATTGCAGTTGTTACACTGTCTATCATTACTTGTCTGTCAGCTCGAATAATCTCCTCCACCTGCCTCATAGACGCTCATCTGTTGCAGTCTGAACATGATGACCAGGTTAGGCTTCATCAGCTATATTTGCGAGGCACTGAGAACAGTTAATCGTCCCAGATATGTACCAATTACATAACAAAACACTGTAAACAGGAAGCTTTTTCTTATGAATATCCTTTGAATAATATCCTTTTGCTCTCCAAAAAACACATAACAGCTAGCTGTTCTTTGGTTGTACACTACGTGAGCATGAACGCCATTTTGTATCTGAGCTGCGCATGTGCATGCGACACTTAGCGTCTGCTACTTACAGTAATCACAAGGCTGAATGTTGCTGCCACCTAATGACATCTTTAAAAACTACCAACTACATTTTCAGCTATGCCATATCAGTTTGTGGACTAATTAGTAACTTCCCCTCATAAGAAGAGCCACTGCAACCCAGAGAAACTCTGTTAAGAGCTAACTAAACTCAATACGAATAGCTTCAAACAACAACAACATGTAATTGGTTGTTAACACACATAGGTGATGGGCCTGTTGTGTCATTTCATGGTGGAGGGACTGCCTCTTTCTGGACTCCATGATACCCTAATTTTATTTAGTCAATGGCTGCCAATTGGAAATTCACAGCCAACTTCCAAATTAGTACATATTTCAGCTTCATTCTTCTTCATCGATCAACTGATGCTATGCTTCTAGTTCGGTGAGGTTCACGCAGGAGACTGTTGTAGGTCTTTTCAAGCAGGTTCACTGCCCCAGTCCAGACTGCCTCTCTTTGGTCTGCATAGGTAGGAGATCCAGCAATCCCCTACTCTAACTTAACTTAACTTAACGTTTTTATACTGGTTTAGAAGACCCTGCAGATTCTGTATACAACCAGTTACATTTACATCACCTTGCTCTAAAAGCTATGGGCATCCAGTTTATTCTTAAATGCATTAACTGTCCCTGCCTCCACTACCTCCCCTGGCAATGCATTCCAAGCAGACACCACTCTCTGACTAAAAAAATATTTCCTAATATCTAATCTGGACCTCTCTTTAGTCAGCTTGTAGCTATGCCCTCGTGTTATTGTTATGGCTGTATTTTAAAAAACTTGTTATAGTCTAATTTATCGATTCCTCTGATCATCTTATAAACCTGACGCGCCTAAAGATTTTAGAAAAATTCTTCTTCCTCTGCTACCAGATACACGCAACACTTAGAATGGCACTAGACAACAGCTGATAAACACGTGCAGATACCATTATATGGCATTGGGCTGAAGGGCAAGAGTCTGGATGCTGCTAGATCTGTAACAACAACCACTGATGCGTTTGGTAGGAGGTTAGGCTCCTCTCTCTCTCGGCCCATATTTCATAACGGGTGATATGGAGAAGAGGAGAATGTTGCATCTTCCCGCACAAGCAGACGCATATCTTACCCCTAGGCCGCTGTACATTCAACGGATGTCCTCCATATGTGGCGTTGTTGAGACGGCGACAGCGACGAATCAAGATGATGACCAGACAGATAATACCAATGCCGAGGATGATTGAAACCATCAGTGGGATAATGACATGGATACCGACGGAGTAATCGTAGCTTCCGGAGCTAGCATTGCTGACATTGTTTGTAGAATAATCTGGGGACAGGTCAAAGGTTACGTAATGAGAGTGAGTACATTGGCATATTATTAATTCTTTTTCTTCTTCGTTCGTTCTCAATCTCCCACTACCAAACCCTGAAAGGACTTAAGTAGCAGAATGTAGTCCAGAGAACGGAATGCGTTGTGTCGTAGTTTACAGCTTGACTGCGATATTTGCACCTTTCGGTCCAACACATCCGACTTCAGCAAGCATTTTTTGAGTACCGGGTTAGCAGTCCCTCTTCGATCCCTTCTCCTTAGCCAGTCTGCCCTTTTGCAGCCTGTTATCCAGGATCACCGCGTGGAGGTGTAGAAGGGTCTTGGCAGCTATGGTTCGCTGGCCCTGATGCTAGCAGTCAGCATCTTGATCCATATTATTAATTCAATAACCTCATGAGAGGTAAAAGGTTAGCGCATATTCAATTATTTGTTCAATAATTGAATGACAGTTCAAAGGTCAGCATATTTTAATTATTTATTCAATAATTGGATGAAAGGTCAAAGGTCATCACATATCTAATTATTTAATGGCAAGTGAAAGGTCAGCATATTTTAGTTTAATCAATAATTGGATGAAATGTCATCATATATTCAATTATTTGTTTGATAATTTAATGGCAGTTTAAAGGTCAGCATATTTTAATAATTTTATCAATAAATTGATGAAAGGTCATCACATATTCAATTGTATGCTCAATAATTTAATGGCAGGGCAAAGGTCAGCACATTTAAATTATCCGTAGACCGATGTGATAAGTGAAAATCAGCGAGTAAGTCGACAAACTTTTTTGGTGGGGAGGTGTCAAGGAAATCTTTCAGGTAATGAGATTGTTTCCTGTCACAGTGCTCTGCATCAAACTGTCAATCATTGTTTCCCAATAAATTAAGCATTTGATAAAACCACTGGTTAACACAGGTTAATATAGCAGGTACAATGATCTGGTTAACTCACAGGTTAATATAGCAGGTACAATGATCTGGTTAACTCACAGGTTAATATAGCAGGTACAATGATCTGGTTAACTCACAGGTTAATATTGCAGGTACAATGATCTGGTTAACTTACAGGTTAATATAGTAGGTACAATGCTCTGGTTAAACTAAATGTTAATACTTGATGATGAGAATTGATCTGGTTAAATCAGTGGTAATATGAGAAATATTTATCTGGAAAAATCAATTATAAAAATTTTTGGAGAAATTGATCCGTTGATTTGATTAAATCAATGAAAAATATTGAAGTGAAGCTGATCTGGTTGTGAACAATGGTTAATTTATTAGGAAAAATATTGATCTGGTTAAATTAATTGTTAATATATGAGGATAAATATTCATTCTGGTTAAATCAATGGTTAATTTATGAGTAAAAATATTGATCTGGTTAAATCAATGGTTAATATATGAGAATAAATATTCATTCTGGTTAAATCAATTATCAAAATATGAGAAGAAATTGGCTTGGCTTCGTTCATTCTCAATCTCCTGCTACCAAACCCAAACAAGAGCTTAAGTAGCAGAATGTAGTCCAGAGAACGGAATGCGTTGTGTTGTAGTTAAATTATAAGGACAAATTGATCCGCTGATCAATAATAAATATTGAGTAGAAATTGATCTGGTTAAATAAATAGTTAATATATGAAGAGAAATATTTATTCTGGTTAAATCAATGGTTTATAAATGAAAAATATTGATCTGGTTAAATTAATGGTTGATAAATTAAGACAAACGAACTAGTTAATATTTGAGAAGAAATTTATTTAAATCAATGGTTAATATATGGGGAGAAATATTGATATGGTTAAATCTTCTTCTTCTTCTTCGTACGCTGATATGGTTAAATCAATGGCTAACATATGAGAAGAAATTGATCTGGCAAAAATCAATAGTTAATATATTAGAAGAAATATTGATCTGGTTAAATGAATAGTTACTATACAAAGATAAATATTTATCTTGTTAAATTAATGGTTAATACATAAAGAATACTAATCTAGTTAAATTAATAGTTACTATACGAGAAATATTAATCTGGTTAAAATCTGGTTACAAAATTAAGAAAAATGGTCCGGTTAAATCAAAGGCACTATATGAGATGGAACATTGATCTCGTCAAACAGAATGTTAAGTAATTACAAGGAGGAATAATAATATTCTGGTTAAATCAAAGGTTAAATCATAAGGCTATGGTGTATGGCTTTTTTTATTGACTGTCGTTAGCATATACAAGGCATGTTCCTCTTCTTCTTCTTCTTCTTCGTTCTCAATCTCCCACTACCAAACCCTGAAAGGGTAAGTAGCAGAATGTAGTCCAGAGAACGGAATGCGTTGTGTCATTGTTTACAGCTTGGCTGCGATATTTGCACCTTTCGATCCAACACATCTGACTTCAGCAAGCAATTTTTGAGTACCGGGTTAGCATTCCCTCTTCGATCCCTTCTCCTTAGCCAGTCTGCCCTTTTGCAGCCTGTTATCCAGGATCACCGCGTGGAGGTGTAGAAGGGTCTTGGCAGCTATGGTTCACTGGCCCTGACGCTAGGAGTCAGCTATGGGTCGCTGACCCCTGCAGCTCATGCGCTGCTCAGCATCTTGATCCCCAAGGCGTGTTCAATTGAAACTGGATTAAACTGCACCAAGTGAACATACGTACGATGCGCATGATGACGTAACTTCTGGTGTAAACAGCACATACCAACCATCAAGTTAGCAAAATTTCATTATCCTTTAACTAATAGTTTCCTCAGCAGACCAATGAAAACATGGTGAGTGTGATATCGAATCCGTCCAGAGTTGATCAGCGAGCGGTTATTCAATTTCTAACAGCTGAAGATGTCGACCAGTTGACATTCATTGCAGAATGCAGGCAGTGTATGGTGACAAAAGTGTGTTGAAGACAACAGTGAAGAACTGGACAACGATGTTTAAAGAAGGACGTGAGTTAACGCAACAATATGCGCCTGACCTGGTCTCTGAACATCTTTCGTTAACTCATGTCCTTCTTTTGAACACGTCTCGTATGATTCCAGTGGAACCTGTATTGTTCTGACCACAAGTCAAGCCACCACTGTATATGATTTCATGCATAGTATAAGTTCTTGCTCACAAATATAGTAGAAGGCTAGCAGCAGTATTAGTGGTAAATATGTTGCGGACTACGTACAAGGGCGAGTCAATAAGTAAGTCACAAACTGATATAGGATAGCTGAAAAATGTAGTTGGTAGTTTCTGAAAGTGTCATTGGATGACAGCATCATCCAGCTTTGTGATTACTGTAGGTAGCAGACGCTAAGTGTCAGTGTGCAGGACAGATACGAAATGGTGTCTGCGTGCTCAAAGAGTGTACAATAAAATTAAAAGCGTGTTGTGTGTTTCGGTGAAGCAAAGGACTTTCTGTAAATGATATTCATAAGGAAATGCTTCCTGTTTGCGGTGAGACGTGTGATCTGTGCATTACTGGTTGGATACATTTTCTCAAGAAAGCTAAAAAAGTGCCGATGAAGCCCGACCTGGTCGTCCTGTTCAGATTGTAACAGAAGCATCTGTGTAGCTGATGGTGGAGATGATTCGAGTTGACGGGCGAGTAATGTTAGACAATGTTGAAATATTGATTTGGTTAAATCAATGATAAATATTTGAGGAGAAATTGATCTTTACCATATATTGATCAAATCAAAAGTCAGGAGAGTTCAAGACCACTAGCGGAGTAAGACAGGGGGACATTCTATCATCGTACCTTTTCCTACTCCTCATGGATGAAGTCAACAAAGCCTGCAAGGAACGGACAAAAAAGTATGAAGTACGGATCTGGAAGATGAGACCAAGTTACATATCGGAACTAGCATTTGCAGACGATGTGGCCCTGATCACGAAAAACAAAGCACATCTCCAGATCAACTCGCAGGTCTGGGAAGAAGAGTTGAAGAAGAGAGGAATGCACATCAGCAATTCCAAAACAAAAACCATGGGGATCGCCAGAGATGAAAAGAGACATCAGATAACACTGGGAACACGAGCACTGGAGCAGGTCAGCAACTTTAAATATCTAGGAGTGGTAATAGACAGCGGGGGAGGAATCAAAGAGGAGTTAACTGCACGAAGGGCAGCAGCAGGTAGACTGTTCCATGCAATAAACAGAGGTTTCCTCAGTAGAAGAGAAATAAGCAGGAAAACAAAAATGGATGTATACCGCTCGACCTATGTGCCTGTCCTGACATATGGATGTGAGTCATGGGTAATGACCACAACCCAAGAAAGGCAATTACAAACTTCAGAAATGAGGTACCTAAGAAATGCGGTTCAGGTGACGAAAAGGGACAAAATCCGTAACCAGGCAATACGTAGCAATCTTGAAGTTCAACCCCTGCAGACACGAGTGGAGCAGTCCCAACTACAGTGGTTTTGGCCATGTCTGTAGAATGGAAGAAGATCGGATACCAAAGCGGTCATGGGAGATCAAAAGTCAAGGACGCAGACCCCGAGGACGTTCCAAAGTACGTTGGGAAGACAACATACGACAGTCCCTAAGTGACCGAGAGATGGATTGGAAATAGGCCAGGAAAAAGACGGCGGATAGAGCAGGGTGGCGTTCTCTTTGGCACACCTCTACACCTCACGGTAGAAGAGGAGCGACTAAGTAAGTAAGGTAGAAGACTCTACACCTCACGGTAGAAGAGGAGCGACTAAGTAAGTAAGGTAGAAGACTCTACACCTCACGGTAGAAGAGGAGCCACTAAGTAAGTAAGTACCATATATTGATTGATGAACACAAAAAGTGCCTCGTCTTTGCACCGATATATCGATGAGATAAGTGCACCAATGTTGGAAATTATGTAGAAAAATAAAGAGCAATGTAAGTGCAATGGGGGCTGCGGTAGCGCAATGGTTAGTGCACTGGCTACCCAGTCAGGCAATCAGGGTTCAATCCCCAGCTAGTGCAGGATTTTTTTCTGATCACAAACCGAGCCCTGTGGTCTACCCATCCTCAGAAATTGGGTACCAGAAAAATCTGGGAAGTAAAGGCGGCCGGCGTAATGCTGACCGTCACAAAATAATATGGGCCTTACACCATATTTCTTATGCGCCGCATGGCGTGAAGGGCAGGATCTTTACTTTACTTTTAATTTAAGTGCAATGGTTTTCAAGTTTGTACTTAATTTTTTAGTTTAAAATAGCCATTTGTGACATATTTACTGACTTGCCCTCGGATTACAATGTAATGTTTTCTATTAAGCGTTTCTCTTACCACCTAACGCTGTTTTAACTATGGAGCTGGTACGTCCTTGAGGAACAAAAAATAAAATTATGTTAAGATATTTTTATTCCCAAAAAAATATGCAAGAATGCTTCAAACGAAAACCTGACATTTTTCCTTCAAAATTTATTAAGAAACAGCTACAGACAACTGTATCATTTTTCGATTGTCCCTATCACATTCAATACAATTTCTCCAGCACCTGCAAAGTGGATGGATTCCTCTTTACGACTAGTTTTTTTTAAAGTCATATATGAGATAAATTCGAAAATTATCCAACCTAATTTATTTTCAGCGGAAACACATGAAGTACGGGTGTTGTCCATCGGCAGAGAGGTATAGGGGGCTGTCATGCGCATGAGTGAATTTTTTTCCGTACCGGGTGATTGCGTCAGTCGCTGCCAGCCAGCCTTTCAGTAGTGAGCAACCATCTGGTTTTCATTCCCCACAAAATGACGGAAAGAACTGAGTTATGTTGGCCATTTTCTTTGACTCCAGTGTGGCTGTGTATCACAAGGTAAAAACATTACCAAAGAGTACTACCTGGATGTCATCCGTCGCCTTCGTGATGCTGTTCAATGCAAACGACCGGACCAATGGACAACGAGAACTTAGCAGCTTCATCATGACAAACACACTTGCCAATTCTCCGCATCTAATCCAGACTTTCTTGGCCAAACACAATATTCCTCTGGTTTGCCAGGCTTCCCTATTCTTCTGATATGGCTCCTTGCGATTTTTGGCTGTTCTCCAAGCTGAAAATTCTGCTGAAAGGGACACGATATGAGGCACGAGAAGACATTGCAGAATGCAGTGACCCAGCTGTATTTCATTCCCAAAGAGGCCTTCCTGAAATACTTCCAACAACCGCGGGACCGCTGGTAGAAGTGGGTAGAGTCCCAAGGAGAGTACTTTGAAGAGGATTAGGGTTTCAAACCTTGTGGTGAGTAATTGTATTTTTCAAGCAGCCCAAAGGTTCAGATACTTTTTGAACACACATCATTTGCAGCCACTCATGCTAACATGTCACTGTTCCAGTTCTGGAGTCAGTGGCAGCTGCACCCATCTTGCAGACACTTTGTAGAACTGGCTCACCCCATGGATGATGTGGTGTGATGAACCCTGAGGGATGCGCAGAAGAGCATCAATGGATGCCCAGAAGAGCATCAATGGATGCCCAGAAGAGCATCTATTTCATTCACAATCACAATCATTCTTGAGATATTTGATTATATCGCACCCCATGTTGCAACTGACTCTGGTTTGACTGCTCAGTGTCCCTGATCTGGATGCAAATGGATTGTCCCAGAACCCACGCAATTTTAGAACTTCCTACTTCACTGGTACACTTACTAGAGTGACAGTTATGTATCAATGTACTTAATCTTTATACGTCACTCCCTTCACTTTTCAAGAAGGGGAGGGGAGAAAAATGTCTGGTCAGGCAAAGCACACTGATCAGACTATGTTAGTCAGGGTTAGGTGAAACATACTGATCAGACTATGTTAGCCAGGGTCAGGTGAAACATACTGATCAGACTATGTTAGCCAGGGTTAGGTGAAACATACTGATCAGACTATGTTAGCCAGGGTTAGGTGAAACATACTGATCAGACTATGTTAGCCAGGGTTAGGTGAAACATACTGATCAGACTATGTTAGCCAGGGTTAGGTGAAACATACTGATCAGACTATGTTAGCCAGGGTTAGGTGAAACATACTGATCAAGACCCCACCTCACTTCCATGCAGGTATCCCTGGACATGGCTGTTTCATGGCAGTCTGGCTAACGAGGTGGGGGATCGATGTGATCCCTGCAGTAGTGAGTATCACGCAGATGAGTCAAGCATGGTACAACAGCCTGGAGGACCCTGCTCCACCTTCATCAATATGCTTAGGAAAGCATGTGAGGAAAGCTTCCTCAATCCGTCACTTAATGCCCTTTCAGGAAGCACGAAAGACTAAACATACTAATCGCAGCATTCACAACAGCAGCACCAACAACAGCACCAACAACAACAGCAGCACCAACAACAACAGCACCAGCACCAACAACAGCAGCACCCACAACAGCAGCAACAGCAGCACCAACAACAGCAGCAACAACAGCAGCACCAACAACAGCAACACCAACAACAGCAGCACCAACAACAGCAGCAACAACAGCAGCAACAGCACTAACAGCAGCACCAACAACAGCACCAACAACAGCAGCCCCAACAACAGCACCAACAGCAGCACCAACGACAGCACCAACAACAGCAACACCAACAACAGCAGCACCAACAACAGCAGCAACAGCACTAACAACAGCAGCACCAACAACAGCAACAACAACAGCACCAACAACAGCCGCAGCAACAACAGCAGCACCAACAACAGCACCAACAGCAGCACCAATAACAGCAGCACCAACAACAGCAGCAACAACAAAAGCACCAACAACAACAGCACCAACAACAAGAACAGTTCAAGAAATAGGTAACAGAACTCTGTTCCTCTTTTGGTGCATGTCACCATCTTTAACCTTTATCACTCCACGGTCCAGACTGGTTAGATGAAATTCGTAATTCCGGAAAAAATGTATTATTTTGTCTGGAGACCCTACCCATAGCCATTTTTTTAATGCTGAATACGTCATCCATCTACACACGATATTTTGCAGGTAAAAGTATTGTATGTTAGATTACAAATGGTTTTTGAACAATTTTTCTTCTAATACGCCGATTGGGACAAGCCGACATTTTGCGAAAGTTGAAATAAGTTGTTGGGAAAGATCTTTATTGAGTAGATCTGTTTATTTTGTTTGTTTAGATGAAAGAACTACGTTTGAATTGGAAACTACCAATTGTGTCGATATTGTAAACACAGTATCGATACGTTGTTGTGGTTTCCATGGATTTCTATCGGAGCGACTAGGCCTAGCCGCGGAGTCCACATTTTTTTTCTAGATTTCCATAAATTTTCTTTTTGAATCTCAGAAACTAACAAACGCACAACAAAAACAATAACACCCACAAGTTCTTTATTCAATTGTGTCTCTACACACAAGAAAATCATATTTATTGACACACAAACAGAAAAGTTTCAAATTTTGAAAGTTGACTACCATAGCGAGATATAATAATAATAGCTGTCCATCGTTGTCGATGAGGAACGCCGACATCATCCTTGTCACAGATGTCCCTGTTGGGTGTGGGTGCGCATGTGGCTGAACAGGCCAATGCGAGCACGAAAACAGCTGCTACATATCGGGCACACGAGGTTTGTAGAAGGGGATGGTGGTCCCGCTGCTCGGGATTTCCGCGTCTCGCGTCTGTTCTGGGCTTTCACAACACGGTCATCTTCACCGGCAGCTACACCCGATTTGACTGCGCTTCTCCAGTCAGATCTGTTTTTCGCAAGACATTCCCAGGTGTCGAAGTCTATCTGGCAACTTTTTAGTGAGTCCTTCAGACCGTCTTTAAAATGTTTCTTTGGGCGCCCTCTCTCGCGCCATCCGTCTCTCAGCTCGCCGTAGAGAAGCTTCTTTGGGAGCCGCTCGTCTGACATACGGACGAGGTGTCCGGCCCATCCTAGTCGTGCTTTTTCTAGCAGTGCATGTATGCTGGGCATGTTAGCCCTCGAGAGAACCTCGATGTCAGTGACACGATCTTGCCATCGGATGTGGAATATTCGCATCAGGCAACCTGTGTGGAAGTGGTTTAACCCCCTTGCATGTCCAGAGTATACCGTCCAGCATTCGCAAGCGTATAGTAGGGTTGGAATGATGGTTGCATGGTAGAATTTCAATTTGGTCTCTGAATCCACATTGGCTTTCTGGGAGGTGGTGGCTTTGTTCAAGGTGTTTGTTGAGCCTGTTTAGCAGTAAGCGCGCTAGGATCTTGCCTGCTACGGAGAGTAGCGATATTCCTCGATGATTGTCGCATTCCTGACGATTGCCTTTTCTTTTGTATAGGTGAACGATTGAGGCGTCCTTTAGCTCCTGCGGAATTTTACCTTCAGCCCCCATAGCGAGATATAAAGTTAATTAATTTGCACAAATTTTCGTCATAAATTATGCAGCTTGCTAAAGGCTAACTAAGAGAATATGGATAACAAGTGGAAAGGCAAACACAGTACCCACAAAAGGTCAGCTGAAATTGAATGTTTCGCACCGAGAGTCGCTGATATCGGAACATGTTGTAAACTACGTCAGAACGTCCTTTTCAGAATATGGCAGGAACTAAAAAAAATAACTCACAAACAAAAAAATATGAACTCACCACACATGCTGCGAATCTCATCGCTGTTGTCACCACAGTGATCGTATGTATCACACTTCAGATGTTCAGGTATGCACTGGCCATTATCACATTTGTAATATTCTCTGTAGTCATCACAATCTGTAATTGAATAGTTTACATTTGGTAACTGTGGAACATTTATCTGGGAAACAAAGAGGACTGCAATGCACAAAGCCATTTGTACATCATTTGAAGGTCAACTCTACATCCAGTCGAGAACCCTCAGAAATGTTCACTGAAAACCAGTTACGGATATACTTAACTTCTTTATACTGGTTTATAATACTCTGCAGAGTCTGTATACAACTAGTTTAATTTATATCACCTTGCTCTAAAAGCTATGTGCATCCAATCTATTCTTAAATGCATTAATTGTCCTTGCCTCCACTACTTCCTGTTGAAATGCATTCCAAACATTCACCACTCTCTGACTAAATAAATATTTCCAAATATCTAATCCGGACCTTTCTTTATTTAATTTCTAGCTATGCTCTCTTGTTCTTGTAGGTGGTTGTATTTGGAAAAACTTGTTATAGTGCAATTTATCCTTTCCTTTGATTATCTTATTAATCACCTTAAATTCTTTTCTTTTCTAGACACTGTAAGCTGGTTTTTCTGAGGTTTTCCTCATAGTTGTAATTCTGGAATCCCGTTATCAGCTTTGTCGCTCTTCTTTGTATCCTTTCCAGCATGTTTATATCTCCTCTATGATAAGGACTCCACACCTGTACAGAGTACTCCAATCTAGGTCTAACTAATGCTTTATACAGTTTGACAATCACTTCCTTGCTACTATGTTTAATATTTCTTTCTATCATACCTAATATTGCATTTGTCTTTTTCACTCACCTTACCTGTATGATCTATTATAACCCCTAGGTCCCTTTCCTTTTCTATCATTCTAATATTGCTCTCGCCCATTATGTAATTATGTTCCATATTGGATCTACCCGTGTGGATGACTGTACATTTATCTACAGTAAGCTCCATTTGCCAGCTTACAGACCATTCTCGAATTTTATGTGTCTGACCTCAATATATCCACTTCTGCTGTAGACGAGACACTCCTACATAGTTTTGTGTCAACGTGGGTGCTGGGTTTGTTCCCCATCACTGCACTGGCCATTACCCCGGGGAAGCAAACCTTCAGAAAATGCAAGAGAAAGCAGACCTTTACATAAAATTCATGCCGAAGTTGGATGGACTTGGCAGACAGGCGCAAAATAAAAATATAGTACAACGCAAAACGCCTTGGGGGGGGGGGGGGGGGGGGGGGGTGAGAAATAAGGCAAACATACTACAAATAAATACAAAAAAAGAAAAAGAATGATATCATCCTCACTGCATGCAGCCTGGTCCTCGTGTTCAAGGTCAGTTGGCTCAACTGGCTCTTATTATCTATGAGATTAACAACTGTTGCACAGAAGTTAAGAATTTCACCGGAAACTGAGAAAACAAGGTGTTTGCAACTATTAGTGTTGTTGTTGTTGTTGTTGTTGAATGCCCACATTGAGTAAGTTTACTCTTTTGTGCGCCCTGAAAAAGACGTTACGTGGCGGGTTGTAGTAGCTTTCCTCGCATATCGAGCATGCTGATGAAGTTGGACAGCGGTCCTCCAGGTGGTTGTGCTCTGCTCGGCTTTATCTGTGTGGCATTCACTATAGGGATCACATCGATCCACACCTCGTCAGACAGGCTGCCTTGAAAACAGCCTGTTTCCAGAGAATGCTACGTGGAAGAGTGATTGTGGTCTTGGCGCCTGACCGTGACGCGACATCCTGGTCAGTATGTTGTGCCTGACTGGACTAGCGTCTCAGCTCCCCAAAACGCTGGGTGCCATAGCAACATTTCTAGGTCCAATGGCAACCTGGCGCTTGAGATCTGTTGTTCCTTGCACTACAGTGAGGTGAGCCCAGATCTACCTTCTTCAGCACCCTTCGGAATACAGGAAGAGCTGCTGTAACCCATTAAATCGTCAAGAATTCAAAAGGAGCAGCTTCGTATAGAAACTTTGTTCTTTCTTCAATGTCAAGGTTAATGACTCAATTAGGCAAGACCTGCTGAAGATGGATGTGTCGGACCGAAATGTGAAAATATTGCAGTCAAGCTGTAAACTACGACTTAGTGCATTTCGTTCTCCAGACTACATCCTGCTTGCATAGCTCTTTTAGCCCTTTGGTAGTTGGAGATTGAGAAAGAAAGAAAAGGGAAAGAAAACCTAGACAAGGCACAATGTAGAGTCATTTCTCTATACTTAGCCTACACAAAGAGTTGTATAACTATAGGGAAGGTAGTGTTTGTAGTAAAAGTCATATAACAGTATGGGAGGTAATGTTTGTAGTTACAAAGAGTCGGATAACAGTAGGGGAGGTAATGTTTGTAGTAAGAGTCCTATAACAGGTGGGGAGGTAATGTTTGTAGTAAGAGTCATATAACAGGTGGGGAGGTAATGTTTGTAGTAAGAGTCATATAACAGTATGGGAGGCAATGTTTGTAGTTACAAAGAGTCAGATAACAGTAGGGGAGGTAATGTTTGTAGTAAGAGTCAGATACCAGGTGGGAAAGTAATGCTTGTAGTTACAAAGAGATATAACAGTAGGGGAGGTAATGTTTGTAGTAAGAGTCAGATAACAGGTGGGAAAGTAATGCTTGTAGTTACAAAGAGTCAGATAACAGTAGGGGAGGTAATGTTTGTAGTAAGAGTCATTTAACAGTAGGGGAGGTAATGTTTGTAGTAAGAGTCATATAACAGTAGGGGAAGTAATAATTGTAGTTACAAAGAGTCAGATAACAGTAGGGGAGGTAATGTTTGTAGTAAGTCATATAACAGGTGGGGAAGTAATAATTGTAGTTACAAAGAGTCATATAGCAGTAGGGGAGGTAAAGTCTTCCTTACCATCTGAATACATGGCATAAGACACAACCACAGAATCATCAAAGTAGCAGCCTTTAATTCTAATGTAAAAACCATGCTTGGACAGAAATACTCCATTGTTCGGAACCTGCTCATTTGGTGTCACTTGGAGACATGGGCTGGCGGCAGACGTCAGACCTCTACATACTTCCAAACTGTACTCACAAGTCTTCTTCAATTCTGCGGAGTTCAATAAAAATGTTATAAAATTATACGTATTTTTCATGTTGTGTATTTGCATGGCATTCTGATTGCTGTGGGCCTTTTGGCTGGTTGCCTCCGTCTTCAGCACCTTAAAGTTGCTTGGGCAGACTGTGGTCTTGCTCGAAAGGATGTGATGATGATGATGATATGATGGACCCATTTTCAAGTATCCCTGAAGAGAGGCAGTCCAGTGTGTCTGTGTCCCAGGATCGTCACGTCCTGCCAGAAATGTAGCATATACATGTGAGTGGGGTATCTCCTTGCTCCTATTTAGTATTCTTGGCTCCTCTGCAGTGATGATACGCCTAGCATTCCCTGCCACCTGGGAGGTTGTCACAAAGGGGCAGAGGTGCAATGTCCACTGGCCTGCATCTGTTCTACGTCCATTGGGATGACTGATAGAAGACAAAAGTAAAGAACGAGGCAAGAATGTATTTAACCCATGATGTGGGGGTGGTTTGGTTTAGCCCAGAACGTGTACCACTTGCCGGTGGGTTCTGCAGCTCCACCTAAAGGGCTCCACTGGAAGAGAAACTGTATGGACCTGTATGTGAACTACAAAAGACAGTGAAGTTTATACAAGAGACAACATTGCAGATATATACAATATTTTAAAGCGAACGAAAGAAGAAATATATTTTTTATCAAGTTATGTGTTTTTCATATAATATTTGTGTCTCATTCCCAGGTCCGCTGATGACATAGTCGTCCTCAGCCACAGTTAAAGAAAAGCCTGAATGAGAACAGCAGAGCAAGCGTTGCAGATGGGCTAGTTATCAATAGAAATAAAACCCAGTCCTTCTGCCCAGAAGGAGATATGCGCCTCGGAGATTGTCCCGTCGAATAAGTAAATTTATTTATCTACTAGGGCCAAGAGATCACATACTCCCATTTAATAAATCGGGAGATCTCATGTATGATAACAGTGGGCTGGCTCAGCTTCAACTGTATTATACCCATTATGCAACAGTTGCGAAACGTTAATGCTAGGGATCACACCATCAACAGCGAAGGAAAATTTACCCTCACAAAAGTTATTAAAGTGAGCGCCAGGTATAACAGGATTGAAGAGTAGTGGTATAGAGCATATACTGACAACTTCTTTTATGTCATCACTCCTAAGCAAAGTGCCCTATAGAGCATATACTGACAACTTCTTTTATGTCATCACTCCTAAGCAAAGTGCCCTATAGAGCATATACTGACAACTTCTTTTATGTCATCACTCCTAAGCAAAGTGCCCTATAGAGCATATACTGACAACTTCTTTTATGTCATCACTCCTAAGCAAAGTGCCCTATAGAGCATATACTGACAACTTCTTTTATGTCATCACTCCTAAGCAAAGTGCCCTATAGAGCATATACTGACAACTTCTTTTATGTCATCACTCCTAAGCAAAGTGCCCTATAGAGCATATACTGACAACCTATTTTACGCCATCACTCCTAAGCAAAGTGCCCTATAGAGCATATACTGACACCCTCTTCTACGCCATGACTCCTAAACAGTGCCCCCTATGGAGCATATACTGACACCCTCTTCTACACCATCACTCATAAACAGTGCCCCCTATGGAGCATATACTGACATCCCCTTCTATGCCCTCACTCCTAAACAGTGCCCCCTATGGAGCATATACTGACATCCCCTTCTATGCCCTCACTCCTAAACAGTGCCCCCTAAGGAGCATATACTGACATCCCCTTCTACACCATCACTCATAAACAGTGCCCCCTATGGAGCATGTACTGACATCCCCTTCTATGCCCTCACTCCTAAATAGTGCCCCCTATGGAGCATATACTGACATCCCCTTCTACACCATCACTCATAAACAGTGCCCCCTATGGAGCATATACTGACACCCTCTTCTACGCCATCACTCCTAAACAGTGCCCCCTATAGAGCATATACTGACATCCCCTTCTACGTCATCACTCCTTAACAAAGTGTCCCCTATGGAGCATATACTGACACCCTCTTCTACGCCATGACCCCTAAGCATAGTGCCCCGTATGGAACATATATTGACACCTATTTAACTGTTCCCACCAATAAACACAGCTCTTACCATACAGAAACAACCATATGTTCTTATTCCTACACAAAACTCCCTGCAGAGCATACAACAACACCTTAGAAATCACTACTGTTCAATTTTCCAAAATAGCATCCATGCTCACTCACCGTAACGAGTTCGGTATCGAATAATCTTCAAGTAAACACCATCAAAATTTGGGACTTTCCTGATGACCCAAATGCAGTCTCGGTTGAGCCCATCCGCTGCAGCGTTCAAGTGCAAGATTCCACCCTTGGAATTGGTAACCAGACTGTCGCAACCTGCCAGCAAGTATATAGCAAATATGGCAAAAATGCTTCAGAGATGTTCAGTGATAATCAATCTTCTTCTTCTTCATCTCCCGCTACCAAACCCTGAAAGGGTGAGTAGCAGAATGAAGTCCAGAGAACGGAATGCGTTGTGTTGTAGTTTACAGCTTGGCTGCGATATTTGCACCTTTCGGTCCAACACATCCGACTTCAGCAAGCATTTTTTGAGTACCGGGTTAGCATTCCCTCTTCGATCCCTTCTCCTTAGCCAGTCTGCCCTGCTGCAGCCTGTTATCCAGGATCACCGCGTGGAGGGAATGTAGAAGTAGAATGTGTAGAAGGGTCTTGGCAGCTCTGGTTCGCTGGCCCTGACGTTAGCAGTCAGCTGTGGGTCGCTGACCGCTGCAGGTCATGCGCTGCTCAGCATCTTGATCCCTGATAATCAATCAATAATTGACTATCACAACCAAAGATGGTGACAACATCAAACTATTGCTGCGAAATGTGTTCTCTGATGGCTGTAAAGACCAATCCTGGAATGGCACACGTGTGGGGAGCCGGCAGTGGAATCGTTATGATTGTTTTTTCGAGCAACACGCTTTCGCTGAGTCTTTGGAATCTGAGCATTTTCAGTGAAACTAGCTAGCTTACCAGGTGGTCTTGTGAAAACATCTCCCAGGAGGTGACAATATTAAAGCATTTACGAGACTTTCAAGGAGTCTGTAGCCCTTCAGGCGAGCGCTTGCCTGTTGTCAGTTCTCTGTTAACAGCTGCCTGGGGATGTGCTTATCTGGCATGCAAAGAATATGTCCTGCCCATCGTAGCTGAGCCAATTTCAGAAGTGTGATGCTCAAAATGTTAGTGTTCTTAAAGAAACGTTATCAGAGAGAGGAGGCCAACATATGGCCAGGTGAAACATACTGATTAGATTATGTTAGTCAAGGTCAGGTGAAACATACTGATTAGATTATGTTAGTCAAGGTCAGGTGAAACATACTGATTAGATTATGTTAGTCAAGGTCAGGTGAAACATACTGATTAGATTATGTTAGTCAAGGTCAGGTGAAACATACTGATTAGATTATGTTAGTCAAGGCCAGGTGAAACATACTGATTAGATTATGTTAGTCAAGGTCAGGTGAAACATACTGATTAGATTATGTTAGTCAAGGTCAGGTGAAACATACTGATTAGATTATGTTAGTCAAGGTCAGGTGATACATACTGATTAGATTATGTTAGTCAAGGTCAGGTGAAACATACTGATTAGATTATGTTAGTCAAGGTCAGGTGAAACATACTGATTAGATTATGTTAGTCAAGGTCAGGTGATACATACTGATTAGATTATGTTAGTCAAGGTCAGGTGAAACATACTGATTAGATTATGTTAGTCAAGGTCAGGTGAAACATACTGATTAGATTATGTTAGTCAAGGTCAGGTGAAACATACTGATTAGATTATGTTAGTCAAGGTCAGGTGAAACATACTGATTAGATTATGTTAGTCAAGGTCAGGTGAAACATACTGATTAGATTATGTTAGTCAAGATCAGGTGAAACATACTGATTAGATTATGTTAGTCAAGGTCAGGTGAAACATACTGATTAAATTATGTTAGTCAAGGTCAGGTGAAACATACTGATTAGATTATGTTAGTCAAGGTCAGGTGAAACATACTGATTAGATTATGTTAGTCAAGGTCAGGTGAAACATACTGATTAGATTATGTTAGTCAAGGTCAGGTGAAACATACTGATTAGATTATGTTAGTCAAGGTCAGGTGAATCATACTGATCAGACAATGTTGGTCATAGCCAGGTGAAACATGGTGATATGTGGTCATGATAAGTGGTGGTGATTAGTGGTGCTGATGGTGATAAGTGATAACTGTGATGGTGATAAGTGACAACTGTGATGGTGATAAGTGACAACTGTGATGATGATAAGTGACAACTGTGATGGTGATAAGTGACAACTGTGATGATGATAAGTGACAACTGTGATGGTGATAAGTGACAACTGTGATGGTGATAAGTGTGATGGTGATAAGTGACAACTGTGATGGTGATAAGTGACAACTGTGATGGTGATAAGTGATGGTGATAAGTGATGGTGATAAGTGATGGTGATAAGTGATAACTGTGATGGTGATAAGTGATGGTGATAAGTGACAACTGTGATGGTGATAAATGATGGTGATAAGTGACAACTGTGATGGTGATAAGTGACAACTGTGATGGTGATAAGTGATGGTGATAAGTGACAACTGTGATGGTGATAAGTGACAACTGTGATGGTGATAAGTGACAACTGTGATGGTGATAAGTGATGGTGATAAGTGATGGTGATAAGTGATAACTGTAATGGTGATAAGTGATGGTGATAAGTGATGGTGATAAGTGACAACTGTGATGGTGATAAGTGACAACTGTGATGGTGATAAGTGACAACTGTGATGGTGATAAGTGATAACTGTGATGGTGATAAGTGATGGTGATAAGTGACAACTGTGATGGTGATAAGTGATAACTGTGATGGTGATAAGTGATAACTGTGATGGTGATAAGTGACAACTGTGATGGTGATAAGTGACAACTGTGATGGTGATAAGTGACAACTGTGATGGTGATAAGTGATGGTGATAAGTGACAACTGTGATGGTGATAAGTGACAACTGTGATGGTGATAAGTGACAACTGTGATGGTGATAAGTGATGGTGATAAGTGACAACTGTGATGGTGATAAGTGACAACTGTGATGGTGATAAGTGATGGTGATAAGTGATAACTGTGATGGTGATAAGTGATAACTGTGATGGTGATAAGTGATAACTGTGATGGTGATAAGTGACAACTGTGATGGTGATAAGTGACAACTGTGATGGTGATAAGTGATGGTGATAAGTGACAACTGTGATGGTGATAAGTGACAACTGTGATGGTGATAAGTGACAACTGTGATTGTGATAACTGTGCTGCTTACCAGTTACAATATTAGGTATATCTTGGTGACCTGCAGAACAAAAACAAAAGAAATTGTAGGGGAAAAAAGGTACAAAAATAAATATTGATCAATCAATCAATCAAAGACCGTCGCTCCTCTCAGAGCATAGGCCTTTGACAACCTCCTGCCAGCATACACGGCACAGGGCTGCTCTGTCTACCTTTCTCCAGGTGTAATCATTTAATCTCAGTTCCCTCTCACATTCTCGTCTCCACGTATTTTTAGGTCTACCTCTATCTTCCCTTGAGGACTCCGTGAAAGAGCCTGTTTGGCTATGTTTGACAGGGTAATCCGTAGTATATGTCCTACCCAGCTCCATTTTATTCTATTAATTTGTTGTTCCAGTGGTTGGTGTTTCCGCAGGAAAGATTAAGATCGAATACTTTTTTAACACGTCTATTTTATACGTGTACATGTCTGTCTCGTCATGTCTACATGTCTCATCATATGTCTATATGTCTGTGTCTCGTCATATGTATACATATCTGTGTCTCGTCATATGTGTACATGTCTGTGTCTCATCATGTGTCTCGTCATCTGTGTCTCATCATATGTGTACATGTCTGTGTCTCGTCACATGTCGACATGCGGCGGTGTGTGTTAGTGCGTATTGGTTCACATATTGTCATGGCTTGCCTGGTCTACTCTTTTCTAACTGGCATACCATGCTTCAGAAATTCCTGGTCACTCTCTGGTTAAAAATGGATGTCATCTCACATCTCCATTAGTTGTCACATCCACTATTTTTGCTTTCTCTCTCTCTGTCTCTCTCTCTCACTCACACACACACTCTCTAACTTTCTCACTCCGAAACTCTCATTCACTCTCTCCCTCTCATCCACATGTGTCATGATGCAGCATCATAAGCCACAGGTGTCTGTCGAGGGGCAGGTGTGTCGCTGACATCATGAGCCACGTGTCTGTCGAGGGGCAGGTATGTCGCTGACATCGTGAGCCACAGGTGTCTGTCGAAGGGCAGGTGTGTCGCTGACATCATGAGCCACGTGTCTGTCGAGGGGCAGGTGTGTCGCTGACATCGTGAGCCACAGGTGTCTGTCGAAGGGCAGGTGTGTCGCTGACATCGTGAGCCACAGGTGTCTGTCCAGGGGCAGGTGTGTCGCTGAAGTTGTCAACGTCCCATGGCAGTTTAGGACATCCATAACATTTTCCACTCACCTGGTTCTCTGGCTTTCACGGTTGCAGAAGCATGATTGCCGTACGTTATAAGCGCACAGGGGTAGTCTGGAAGGCTGTATTCAAATTAGGGGACTGAACCACTCTCATTTTTCCCTATCCACATATTCAGTGGATGGTGTTGTTTCAACAATTTTTCAAATGTCATAATTCCTTCGTTTTGCAGATGACATCGACGGGTTTGCGGCTTCAGAAGCAGAACTCCAGGAATAGGTCAGAAGGCTCGATGAAAGAGCTCTTGAATATGGTATGGAGATAAACGCTGGAAAGACAAAATTAATGACCAACAACGCTACGGGCTTCAACAGCAGGATAAAAGTTAATGGTCAGGAACTCGAAGTGGTTGACCGTTTTAAATATCTTGGGTCGATTGTCAGTGATGAAGGATCAAAATGTGAGGGGTTGGCCAGAATAGCACAGACAACAGCAGCGCTTGCACGGCTTAACAAAATCTGGCGAGATAAACGGTTAGCACTATGCATGAAAATCAGATTAATGCGTACACTGGTCCTGTCAATATTCCTCTATGCGTGTGAGACATGGACAGTTACAGCTGACCTTCAGCGAAGGATACAGGCCTTGGAGATGAGATGTTTCCGAAGACTTTTAAACGTCACGTACAAAGATCGAGTTACAAATGAGGAAATACGAGATAGAATTACAGCAATAGGGCCTTTTGAAGACCTCTTGGCAACTGTCAAAAGCAGGAAACTCGCTTGGTACGGTCACATATCGAGATCAAATGGTCTTGCAAATACGATCCTCCGTGTAAAGGTGCAAGGCAGACGATGAAGAGGCCGTCCCAAAAAGAGGTGGGAGGACACCATAAAAGAATGGACCAATCTCCAACCAGAAGAGGCACAGGCAGCAGCTGCTGACAGAGAAGGGTGGGGGTGGTGTTGTGAGGATGTTTCCATGTGTGCCCCAACGACCTCACCGGTTACAGGATGACCTGACCTGACATAATTCGTCTTTCTTAGCCTTCTTCGATCAACTGATGCTCTGCTTCTAGTAAGGTGAGGTTCACGAAGGGAGACTGTGCATTTCGGGTTTTCGCAGGTCCCTCACAGATATTTGAGCATGGTCGCTCCTCCAGGCCAGACAGCCTCTCTTTGGTCTGTATAAGTAGGGCAGTCCTGTAGGATATGTTCTGGTGTTTGCTTGGGTGCTCCACAATCGCACGTGGCAGTGCCTCTGAGACCCATTCTGTGGAGGTGGGCCTTGAGTCAGCAATGTCCCGTTCTGAGTCTGAAGATCGTTGTCTGCCAAGTCTGTCTATGATGTCATTTTCTGGTTTGTATTCTTGACGCTGGTCTCTATATTCCGTCTTCTCTTAGTAACATTGCTGGTTTTTCTCCAACGTCTCATTTCACAATCACAATCTTTGTCTCTTAAGTCTTTGTTAATGTCCACGTTTGACACTGATAACAGAGTATTGGCATGAATATACAGCTGCTTAATTTGTGAATTGTTAGGTGTTTTATTTCTTCTTTGCCCCTGATGAAGGCCTTGGAATACTTGGAATCCTGGTATTCAAACAGGCATGTTAAGATTTGTTGCCAGGTAGCCGAAGGCTTCGGTTATCCGTAGTATGTATTTTAAAAACTTCCTGCGGCTTACTAGGCCTGGGGGAAGGTACAAATAATTTTGGTAGATTGTTAACTTCAATTTTTGTATTTTATCCAGGCAGTTGTCATTAAGCCTACCCTTTTTTGTTTCTAAATGCCAGGGATTTTTAACGTGCTCGACACTGAACACGAGAGTCTGATCTCACTAGCCAGAGATCAGGGGAATTTTTACCAGAAGATCCACGTGAAAAAAATCCTGGTCTCTACCGTGACTTGAACCCGCGACGTCCGGCATACGAGGTGGACACCTTACCTGAAAACCACAAATCCCCTCTGATGAAGGCCTTCTTGTCGTAACGTGGGCTTAGTTTCACTTCTGTCCTGATGTCCCTGAAACTTAACCTATATATTTTGTTATCGATTAGAAGAAAAAGATGAAAACGAAGATAGAAAACCCACACACAAAAGCATTTTTCTTACTATTGTAAAACTGGACCAGTGCCTTGAACCCAAGGAAGCTGCGAGTACTGCCCACTTTTCTGTGTTCTCCTGTACTAAAGGTCATGGTCATCGACTTCCCTTCGGAAATAATATAAGGTCGTACATTGTCCCCCGTGATTCTGTTGATAATATTTGCTCCATCAAACTGGAAACATAAGAGATGTATAGTAGTACAAGCAGTTAGTGAATACAGCAAAACTGATAATACAATGTGTGGATACAATGACCCCATTTCTTTATTGGGTCGCAAGTAACAGATCCAGACCACTACACCCGACTTTTACTGAACTGTTGGTGAAAATATTCGCCTGGGTTATTGTTGTTGTTTGTAAATGGCCACAATGAATAGGTTACTCTTTTGTGCGCCCTGAAAAGGATGTTAAGTGGCGGGTTGCAGTTGCTTTCCTCACATTCCAAGCGTGCTGATGAAGGTGGACTGGGGTCCTCCAGATGGTTGTGCTTCCTATGCGTGTCACTCACTACTACAGGGATCACGTTGATTCCTCACCCCGTTTGTCAGGCTGCCATGAAAACAGCCCGTTTCCAAGGAGGGCTACTAGGAAGTTGAGGTGAGGGGCTTGGCCAATATGTTTTGCTTGACCCTGAGTAGCATGTTTGACCAGTATGTTTTGTTTGACCCTGAGTGCATGTCTGACCAGTATATTTTGTTTGACCCTGAGTAGCATGTCTGATCAGTATGTTTTGCTTGACTCCGAGTAGCATGTTTGACCAGTATGTTTTGCTTGACTCCGAGTAGCATGTCTGACCAGTATGTTTTGCTTGACCCTGAGCAGCATGTCTGACCAGTATATTTTGCTTGACCCTGAGCAGCATGTCTGACCAGTATATTTTGCTTGACCCTGAGTAGCATGTCTGACCAGTATATTTTGCTTGACCCTGAGCAGCATGTCTGACCAGTATATTTTGCTTGACCCTGAGCAGCATGTCTGACCAGTATGTTTTACTTGACCCAACGAGTCTTCCTCCCCTGGCCTGGGGCATTGTTTCTGTACACCTATTTGTTGTATTAACCTTTACTACACCAAAACTATGCAGTAGTGTCTCATCGAAAGCAGAAGTGGATATATTGAGTTCTGATTTTTAACAAATTTGAGAATGGTCTGCGAGCTGGCAAAGAGTTTAATGTAGATAAATGTAGTCATCCAAATGGGTAGATCCAATATGGAACATAATTACAGAATGCGTGAGAACAATATTAGAATGATAGAAAAGGAGAGAGACCAAGGGTTTATAATAGATCATAGAGGCAGAGTGAGTGAGCAAGTCCAGGTAGCTGTGAAAAAGGCAAATGCAATGTTATGTATGATAAAAAGAAATATTAAACATACAAGCATGGAAGTGATAGTCAAACTGTATAAAGCATTAGTTGTGATCTACAGTGTCTAGAAAAAGAGAAGAATTCGAGGTGACTTAATACAGGTTTATAAGATAATCAACGGAAAGGATAAATTAGACTATAACAAGTTTTTTTTCAAAACACAACCACCTACAAGAACAAGAGAGCATAGCTACAAATTAACTAAAGAAAGGTCCAGATTAGATATTAGGAAAAATATATTTTTGCGAGCATGGATTTGTACTGCGCATGTGCATGTGACACCTAACGTCTGCTACCTACAGTAATCACAAAGCTGGATGTTGCTGCCCCCTATTTAGACATTTAGAAACTACCAACTACATTTTCCAGCTATCCAATAACAGTTTGTGACCTACTTATTGACTGCCTTAACCTCGTATTCCTACAGAAAGCTCAAAATGTTATTTCTTAGCTGTCTTAAGAGGTACATGTATTTTTTTCAGGAGCCATATTGTAGTTGTAGCTAGTGATTTCTCTAAAAGTAAGCCATTGTTCCGAACTGCAATATAATTGTTGTTGTTGTCGAATGCCCATATTGAGTAGGTTTACTCTTTTGTGCGTCCTGAAAAGGACGTTAAGTGACGGGTCGCAGTAGCTTTCCTCACATCCCGAGCGTGCTGATGAAGGTAGACCGGGATCCTCCAGGCGATTGTACTATGCTTGGCTCCATCTGCATGTCGCTAACGTTGATCCCCCACTTCGTTAGAGAGGCTGCCATAAAAACGGCCTTTTTCCAGGGAGAGCTAGAAGGAAGAAAAGGTGATGGCCTTGGACAGTATATTTTGCCTGACCAAGCACTATAGCTAATTAACAATAAAAACATGTAACGAAAGAAGTCAGTTTTCCAACCTGTATTGAAGAGAACGGAGACATCATCCAGTCATCAAATATAAGTGTAACGTATTTATTCAGCCTAGTGCTGCTCTGAAATTTGAACGTGTAGTGTTCGTTGTTTCTCACGTAAGGATTGGGGAAGTCTGGACTCATTAATGTTTGCCGAGAATGTGGTTCAAAGATGTTCCCGCTAAACAGTTGAACTTTCTCTGAAAGACACATCAAAATAAAGAGTGGCAACATTTGGGCTCAATTCATTTAATTACATTTTTTCAATGACATAAGAGAAATAAGTTAGATGGCCATGCCTTTTCAATGACATAAGAGAAATAAGTTAGATGGCCATGCCTTTTCAATGACATAAGAGAAATAAGTTAGATGGCCATGCCTTTTCAATGACATAAGAGAAATAAGTTAGATGGCCATGCCTTTTCAATGACATAAGAGAAATAAGTTAGATGGCCATGCCTTTTCAATGACATAAGAGAAATAAGTTAGATGGCCATGCCTTTTCAATGACATAAGAGAAATAAGTTAGATGGCCATGCCTTTTCAATGACATAAGAGAAATAAGTTAGATGGCCATGCCTTTTCAATGACATAAGAGAAATAAGTTAGATGGCCATGCCTTTTCAATGACATAAGAGAAATAAGTTAGATGGCCACGCCTTAACGGCTGCGCTCTCGACGCTCTCAGGTGTTTGTGTCGTTTTCCGATGTTTTGTGGTTCCTGTTCGGGTTATATTTCATAACTCCTTCACCAGGTGGTACCGGCACTTTATTCTGTGGAATTGATGTGCTTTCGATCGGTTATCTTATCTGTTATGCTGCATTTCATGCCTGGCTTAAGCAGTGGGAGACCACTCTATGATGGAGTTTGACGTTCCGCTTAACTGCACACTAGAATTCAGTCCAGGTTACCACTACTCAAGGACCATTCTGCTCGGACTGAAGCCAACTTCCTCCTGCCTGCCCCTCCCTCTACCAGATATTACACGATACCTCTCCCAACCTCGTATTCTCAGCACAGCAAGGGTCACACTGACCAAAAGGTGGACACAATCAGAAGCCTTGGCAGATTCTACCACGACCACAAGGAGACAGTCAAGCACCTCCTGACTTTGTGCCCAAGGCTGGCTGATCTGCGGAACCTGCTGTTACCACCACACCCCACCATACTAGACACGCTCTATACATCACTACAACAATTGAGGATGACGTCTGCTTTTGTTCGGAAGACATTGGGCTGTCAAGAGCTGCCAGCTCACAGCTAAAGGGATTATATCATCATCGTAATCATCGTCGCCGCCGCCGCCTCCACCACCACCACCATCATCAACCTGCTATAAAAGAAAATTTGGCAAGAACGAAAAACTCAGTATGAGTAACATCAGACAACAATAACAGAAATGGAGCTGAGAGAAACATGAATATACTTACCAACAGAAGTCAGTCGAAGTCTCATAGTGATGTTTAATGGATAGATATGGTTGCCACAAGCAACGACACGCAGACGTTTGGATATACTTGCAAATCCGCTGACGGCAAGTGAATGTGAAAACTTCCTCTGCCGAAGTGACTTATAATTAGCATCACTCACGATCATGTAAATGCACCTGATTAGAAAACATACACAATATGTTTTGATTTTGAAATCAATTTTTTTAAATTATGAAATTTAATTAATGTTTTTTAAATTCATTTCTTATGTTCAAAAGGGGCAGAAGAAACATAGAGAATGATCCAGTCATGGCTGACCAAACCCCTATTCCACCTCAAAGTGGCTGCCCTGGAAACAGTCTGCACTCATGCAGTTCGGCTAAGAAGATTGAGATTACACAGGGAAGGCAAATCCGGTCCAAAAATGCTGTTCTGAGACCGGATATGTCAGGCACACATATCGCAGCCATGCTGTAAACTACGACACAACATCACTAAGTCTTTTTCAGGATGAATGTTAAAGAAGTAGGATTATGTTGAAAAGCAGATACGCAGGCTTAGTGAAAATTATAGATCATCATCCTCATTGTAGCATTCATTTGCCATACGTCGCTCTCACAACATCCGATCTGTAAGGCTCTCGATCTCTAGCCAGTACGTCGCTCTCAAAACATCCGATCTGTAAGGCTCTCGATCTCTAGCCAGTACGTCGCTCTCACAACATCCGATCTGTAAGGCTCTCGATCTCTAGCCAGTACGTCGCTCTCACAACATCCGATCTGTAAGGCTCTCGATCTCTAGCCAGAACGTCGCTCTCACAACATCCGATCTGTAAGGCTCTCGATCTCTAGCCAGTACGTCGCTCTCACAACATCCGATCTGTAAGGCTCTCGATCTCTAGCCAGTACGTCGCTCTCACAACATCCGATCTGTAAGGCTCTCGATCTCTAGCCAGAACGTCGCTCTCACAACATCCGATCTGTAAGGCTCTCAATCTCTAGCCAGTACGTCGCTCTCACAACATCCGATCTGTAAGGCTCTCGACCTCTAGCCAGAATGTCGCTCTCACAACATCCGATCTGTAAGGCTCTCGATCTCTAGCCAGTACGTCGCTCTCACAACATCCGATCTGTAAGGCTCTCGACCTCTAGCCAGTACGTCGCTCTCACAACATCCGATCTGTAAGGCTCTCGATCTCTAGCCAGTACGTCGCTCTCACAACATCCGATCTGTAAGGCTCTCGACCTCTAGCCAGTACGTCGCTCTCACAACATCCGATCTGTAAGGCTCTCGATCTCTAGCCAGTACGTCGCTCTCACAACATCCGATCTGTAAGGCTCTCGACCTCTAGCCAGAATGTCGCTCTCACAACATCCGATCTGTAAGGCTCTCGATCTCTAGCCAGTACGTCGCTCTCACAACATCCGATCTGTAAGGCTCTCGATCTCTAGCCAGAATGTCGCTCTCACAACATCCGATCTGTAAGGCTCTCGATCTCTAGCCAGAATGTCGCTCTCACAACATCCGATCTGTAAGGCTCTCGATTTCTAACCAGAACTCCCACAGAACACCGCTCTCACAACAGCTGATCTGTAAGACTCTCGATCTCTGGCCAGAACACCGCTCTCACAACAGCCGATCTGTAAAACTCTAAATCTCTAGCCAGAACTCCCACAGAACACCGCTTTCACAACAGCTGATCTGTAAGACTCCTGATCTCTAGCCAGAACGTCGCTCTCACAACATCCGATCTGTAAGACTCCTGATTTCTAACCAGAAGTCCCGCCTCTGCCTATGTCAACTTTAGGAGCTCCGTGATGCCTTGTGCCCATCTTCCCCATCGGTCTGCCTCTGCTTTGCATTCCAGACACCCTACCCTCCAGTATCGCTCTCTCTAGACCAATATGGCATTTGGTGTGGCCAAAATATTTTAGTTTTCTGGACAAGACATTGTTTACTTGAGAATTTTCCTCGATATCCAGTTCTTGCAGGATATCTGCATTTTTCATTTTCCCCCATCCATGGTATTTTGAGCACCCTTCCTGCAGCATTTTAGTTCAAAAGATTCTATCCTTTTCTAAAGTGGTTGTGTGGTGGTTCATGTTTGAAGTTATACATACATGTAAAATGTTCTTGATAAAAGATAAATTCAAAATAAGTACATACATGTAAAATGTTCTTGATAAAAGATAAATTCAAAATAAGTACATACATGTAAAATGTTCTTGATAAAAGATAAATTCAAAATAAGTACATACATGTAAAATGTTCTTGATAAAAGATAAATTCAAAATAAGTACATACATGTAAAATGTTCTTGATAAAAGATAAATTCAAAATAAGTACATACATGTAAAATGTTCTTGATAAAAGATAAATTCAAAATAAGTACATACATGTAAAATGTTCTTGATAAAAGATAAATTCAAAATAAGTACATACATGTAAAATGTTCTTGATAAAAGATAAATTCAAAATAAGTACATACATGTAAAATGTTCTTGATAAAAGATAAATTCAAAATAAGTACATACATGTAAAATGTTCTTGATAAAAGATAAATTCAAAATAAGTACATACATGTAATTTACTCTTGATAAAAGATTTTTAAAAACAGAGTCAAATACACCTAATTATGTTAACTGATACGGGGGTCTCTGTGGCGAAGTGGTCAAGTCGTTTGCCTCGTGTTCAGACGGTCGGGGTTCAATTTCGAGCTGCGATGGTCGGTCCATGATGTCAATTTTTTTCGGAGATCCCTGGGGTTCCCATCTGCCGAGAGAGATCGAGCTAAAATGGGGAACAAACCCGAGGCAATGAAGTCAAGCCCCCGCTTAAATTTTTTTTTTTTTTAACTGATGACAATCTTCACACTTTTGAAGGGGGCATGATAATTCCAGATTAATGGAACAAAAGGAAAGGAAAGTGCATTTGAATAATATTAATAAAAATCACAGTAATAATAAGAATTAGTAGTATATTCAAGGCGTGTTCTAATGAAACATGACCTAACTGTACCAAGTGAATATATGTACTATGCGCATTATGACGTCACTTCTGATGTAAACAGCACATACCAACCATCAAGTTTGCAAAATTTAATTATCCTCTGACTCATAGTTTACTCAGCAGAATATGAATCCGTTCAGAGTTGATCAGCAACTACTGATTTGGTTTCTAACAGTTGAAGGATATCGACCAGTTAACATAGTAATTGATAGTAGTCATTGTGTAGCATGTCCTTTGTAGAACGTCGCTCTCCTCACAGCCTATCTGAAAGAAACATGTTCCCAAATCTCTGGCCTCCGCCAAAGTCATATCAAGGCGTTCCTTGATATCTTGTTGTTGATTTCCACAATTAGTAAAATTACTCTTTTGTCCACCTTGAAAAGGATGTTTAGTGGCGTGTTGTCGTGGCTTTCCTCACATCCCGAGTGTGCTGATGATGGTGGAACGTTTCCAGAGAGGGCTACAAGGAAGCCAAGGTGAGGGTCTTGGCCAGTATCTTTTTCCTGACCCTGACTAACATGTCTGATCAGTATATTTTGCCTGACCCTGACTAACATGTCTGATGAGTATATTTTGCCTGACCCTGACTAACATGTTTGATCAGTATATTTTGCCTGACCCTGACTAACATGCCTGATCAGTATATTTTGCCTGACCCTGACTAACATGTCTGATCAGTATTATTTGCCTGACCCTGACTAACATGTATGATCAATATATTTTGCCTGACCAGACGAATCTTCCTTCCCATCTTGGTGAAAGTTGTAGTAGTAGTAATAATAATAATCACAAAAAAAACAAAAACAAAACAATAACAATAATAGTAGTATTAATAACAATAATAGCAGAAGCCAACCACATGATGCAGCTATTCGATGGAGAGGTCAAGAAAGTGGGACTGGAGATGAATGTCTCGAAGACCAAAGTGTTGCGCAATCATTTCGCCACTTGTGATTCGGTCTTCCTTGACGAGGTACGATTAGAGGATGTCAACGAGCACATTTATCTTGGGCGAGTTCTCAATCTGGAGAATAACCTGGAACCTGAACTGACAAGACGTTGAAGCGCGGGTTGTGCAGCCTTCTCGTCTATTCACACAATCCTGGGCGGTTGCCAGTGTAACAGTTCCCGCCGGAGCAAGGGGAGTTTAGGATGCCTGAACATGTTAAAGCTTAAAGCTACCTGAATGCATGTCAAGGTCACTCACCATCTCAGCAAAGGAGAACAGAGTTGGGTTAAGGAATGTGGACAGGTAGAAACTGACCACTGGCCTTCCGATTTTGGTAGGGGGAGATTGATTGACAGACGAAATTGGCAACGGGGCTTGCTGCGAGAGAATGAGTGACAGGTGTGCAAAGTGGTTCGTTCCAATTGGAATTGAAGATGACCATACCTGAGATCGATTGGTCAAGCTCTGGCCTTGCTTGAGGATATATAACTCGAGACAAAGTTTAGCTCGGGGGGCTGGATGAGAGATGGAGAGGCTAGATAGAGAGAGGCTGTATGGGAGAGAGAGAGACTGAATGTGGATAGTATGTTTAACTCACCGACTTTAGATAGAGGAGCGATTGATTGACTGTTGGACGATTGTTTGGTGATAGAACAGGGGCGCTCAAATAGGTGTGTGATTTTTGCATTAATAGATAATCTGAAAGTGTGTTTGTAAGCAAGGACACATTGTGAACGAGTTATGTCGAGATCGCCCGCCTGAGGGGATTTCAGTGAGGAAGAGTATCTGATAAGGTGTGTTGAAGACGCAGTTAAGGCGATGTGTGTGTGATGTAAGTGCAAGGCAATAGAACGGGTTTTTATATAGTTGGCAATTCCATCAATAGCTAATGCTTACAATTCCCGTTTTAGTAGAATGTTTAGTTAAGATATGTATTATATTGTGTTTGTAATTTCTCTACTCATTCTATGATATGAGTATGATTTAATAAATATGCCACCTGATGTGTGATATGTCATTTACTGAGTATGGTCATGATGATGTGGATGAGTGTGAGAATGGTCTAAGATAGATCACGGCCAAGGCAAGCAGAGGGTCTGTTACACGTTATTATTATTTTGGTGCCAGTGACCACGGATAGTTATAGATTTATAAATATAGTGTGTGTAGCTACAGATCTTTATTTGCCTGTGTAACACAAGTGTTGCAGTTATATATAACTTGTGTGTGTAGTTAGGAATAGAGGAGTAGCTAGTGGTTAGAGTGTTAGTACCATGGACAGCTTTTCCAATCATCTGACTGGTAAGTGTGACATTTTTCTTCCACCCATTGTTGTATTATTGACAAGACTTTGTGCGTACTTGACAGTCTTATAAATTTTTTTGGTGGGCCAGACGGGTTTATTCAATATGTCGAGGTTGGACAATGTTAAACAATGTTATCATTGTCTAGCTTTTGGACATTTGTCTATCGGATGCCCTAATATTCTTCGGAATATTAACAGTTCCTGGAGAAGAGGAGGACTGTTTGTCAAAAACAAGCCTTTCATGGCACGAGCTACAGTCAGCGATAAGTGGGAGGACAAAAGTCAACTACAAAACCAGCTAAGAGAACTAACAAGCAGAGTTATTCGGCTGGAAAGACAGGAAAAAGACCTCAAATGGAAGCTGCGACAGCTGTTGCCACAGTTTGAAAACGGAGCTTTCAAACCAGCTAGGAAGGAGAGAAGAAATCAAGAAATCACAGAAGTAAACACGGCCCAGTATTTTAGAAGGGGACAGAGTGGTAGGAAAGTGAGTAGGAAGCCCATCCAACTTCCACATTCCGATCCGTGGAGGGACAGAGGTGGAAATCTCAGGACGGACGTGTGTGGACGGCTGGACAGAGGTGGCAAAAAGGGGAGTTTGACCCAGGTGCAGAGGCCAAGTCAAGTGATAGGAGGAGGAATGGTTGGGCAGAAGTTTGAATCGGGCAGATTTTTAGCCCACAAGAGGCCTTTTGTACGGTTACAGATGGAGAGGCAGGACAGGAGCTATCAAAGAGACTTTGAGCACGAGGCGGATGGACGGAAAGAAAGAGATACAGGTTTTGTGTATCCAGAAAAGTTAGGGACGGAGGGCAGGTTACGCAATGCAAACGAGACAAACGTTCGCTCAAAGGTCCAGAGGAAATGTAACATCATTGGACAGCGTATGCCGAGAATTCAGGAAGAGGGTATTACGTCGATTAACCTGGTCGGGCGTGCTGAAAGGGGCCAAGTTTACCAGGAACTTGTGGTCAAGCCTGGTAGAACATTAGTTGAAGTCGACGAAGAATCGAACAAGGTAATAGTCGGAGATTCGTCAGATAAAGAGGAAATGAGAGGGGTAGGAATGGTGGCAGGGCCTAGCCATGCGGGAGAAGTTGTTGAACAGACCGAAAGAAGGGACAACCCTTCGGCCACCGAGGAAGGAAGTGGGAAGGACGCACAGTTGGAATGCGAAACGGACGCACCAACAGCAGCCAACAAAAGAGGAACAGAGTTTCTAAGGAAAACGAAGAAAAGGGAAAGACAGGTTAACCACAGCCAGGACAGCGAACCAGTCATCGAAGCAAAGATGAAAAGATCTCAGTTCGAGATAAGCCAACAGTCAAACGAACAGTGTGAAAAGTCTTTCCCACAAATAGTGAATACAGATGGACGGAAGGCTGAAGTAGCGGACGATGTAAGTGTACGTAACACTACCAGAGAACCGGTGGGTACGAACCAAACAGCCGTGAAACAAACAGACCAGACGATGGGCGTTTTACAGGAGGAAATCGCGCAGCAATCAGAGACAGCTGATGGGGCAACGCATAGTCTGGTTAAAATAAGCAGTAGTGATAAGGAACGGTTGATGCAATGTTTACTGACGCTAGCCAAAAACATGGAATTCAGAAATGGAATTAGGTAAAGTCGTGTGGAGTAAAGTCATGTGAAACTCCAGTTAATGTATGCATTTGCATAAAATTTGTTTCATCTACCGTTATCCTTGGGAAACGGAGATTTGAATAATTAGGGGGTAGGGTATAGAGAAGGAGGAATGACCAGATGTTAAAAAATTCCTTTGAATTCGTTGTCTCAAGTAAACGCCAGACAATGAGCGTACCACGGACGGTCAGTCTGAAGCTAGACTGACCGAGATCAAAGGGACATTTCCGACCAGAGAAACGGTCGGCCAGTCTGAAGCTAGACTGACGAGATCACAGAGACATTTCCGAACAGAGAAACGGACAAGAGACGCAGGATAGCTGGATGCGCCAGGTAATGATTACGCGACGCGGGGTAACACGTGGACGTGATGTTTCGGTCAAAATCTGACCAGGTAGCTTTGATGCGGAGAATTTGGGGAAATAGCGGTGAATTAGTTAGATCCCAACACTCGGTTTTGATTCCTCGGGACAAAGACTGCACCCGGACTAGTAGGGTTACAGCATGACGTAATTCGACAGGTGGACGATTCGGTTTTTGACTTTTGACTCAGACATAGTTTAGTATCTGATTAAGTTACAACTTAGTCATAGTTTAGTGACATAGTCTAGTAGAACTTAGTCATAGTTTAGTATCTTATAAAGGGAGCATTAACAGGTGCTCATCTGTGGGGCACGAGCAGGAGTGAAGGTTGATGGCACTTGGTCATGTTTATGTGTGTAAATATTTTGATATTTGAATTTTGACTAATGGTATTACTTGCATTTTTAGTGGGTTGTATGGTCGATATAGTATGCATTGAATTTTTCTTTATTTTGTTGTTGTTGTTTTTTTTGTTGTTGTTGAATCATCATGTTTACAGGTATTTGATACAGGTTATTTAGGTGATCTACAGAGCAGTATATCTCATCCAGACTGTAGGCCTCCGCAAGCACAAGTCACCACGAGTTCCAGAATCACATGTATGTGGAGTCTTTGCAGAGAAGACTACATTGATCAGAAGTTTTAATATTGACTATGACATATGTTGTCAAATATCGTTTTTGTGGGAAACATAAAGAATTTTGCTGTTTTCTTTGAGAGGGGATAGCTGTCAAGAGAGACAATGATAACTAGCCCGAGGATAACCCACGTAAGTTCGTGGCCTCACAGGAGTTAGTATGAAGTGAATCGTCGGCCAGGCGTGTAATGAGACCGCCTGAGAAAATTGACCTGAACTGGTCGTGTGTAACAATGAAGGTTCGTGTCCTTAGAGGAAGGCACGGGAAACAGGGCGAGGTATGTTGACCTCAATGAGTAAGGAGAATTCCTTAAGGTGTTTCTGTTTTGATGAGTTAAAGGTCCCGCAGGGACAGACTTTGGTGTATTTGACTGCAAAACGATGTAAAAGTGGTGGTTTGTGTTGTAAAAACGCCCAGCCACAGTGTTTTTCTTCTGCTTGTATTGATTGTGTATGTATTACAAAAAGTTTATATGTATCAAATGACATGTCTTTTTATGCATGTACGATGTGAGTGAAGTTGTAAACAGGAGTAGTGTTTACATTTTGGATAGTAGAGACGAAAATGGTGGTCATTTGCCAGATGAAAAAAATGACCATCCATGTTTCGGTCTGTAGTTTAGGGAGGTAATGTAACAGTTCCCGCCGGAGCAAGGGGAGTTTAGGATGCCTGAACATGTTAAAGCTTAAAGCTACATGAATGCATGTCAAGGTCACTCACTGTCTCAGCAAAGGAGAACAGAGTTGGGTTAAGGAATGTGGACAGGTAGAAACTGACCACTGGCCTTCCGATTTTGGTAGGGGGAGATTGATTGACAGACGAAATTGGCAACGGGGCTTGCTGCGAGAGAATGAGTGACAGGTGTGCAAAGTGGTTCGTTCCAATTGGAATTGAAGATGACCATACCTGAGATCGATTGGTCAAGCTCTGGCCTTGCTTGAGGATATATAACTCGAGACAAAGTTTAGCTCGGGGGGCTGGATGAGAGATGGAGAGGCTAGATAGAGAGAGGCTGTATGGGAGAGAGAGAGACTGAATGTGGATAGTATGTTTAACTCACCGACTTTAGATAGAGGAGCGATTGATTGACTGTTGGACGATTGTTTGGTGATAGAACAGGGGCGCTCAAATAGGTGTGTGATTTTTGCATTAATAGATAATCTGAAAGTGTGTTTGTAAGCAAGGACACATTGTGAACGAGTTATGTCGAGATCGCCCGCCTGAGGGGATTTCAGTGAGGAAGAGTATCTGATAAGGTGTGTTGAAGACGCAGTTAAGGCGATGTGTGTGTGATGCAATTGCAAGGCAATAGAACTGGGTTTTTAGATAGTTGGCAATTCCATCAATAGCTAATGCTTACAATTCCCGTTTTAGTAGAATGTTTAGTTAAGATATGTATTATATTGTGTTTGTAATTTCTCTACTCATTCTATGATATGAGTATGATTTAATAAATATGCCACCTGATGTGTGATATGTCATTTACTGAGTATGGTCATGATGATGTGGATGAGTGTGAGAATGGTCTAAGATAGATCACGGCCAAGGCAAGCAGAGGGTCTGTTACACCAGGACCAAGACCTACGAGCCTCCCTCTTCAATTCCACTGTACTCCCTGCGATGCGTTACGGTACTGAGACGTGGACACTAACAAAATCACTAGAGGATAAATTGAGATTGACCCAGGCCTCCCTTGAGAGACGCTTAGTCGGAATCACTCTCCGGAACCAACGTATGCAAGGTCTCCACAATTCTGACATAAGACGATTGTCCCTGGTGAACGATGTGGTAATCCATGCAGACAAGGCAAAACAGATGGGCAGTCTCATGTTGCGACGAAACGATGGTAGATGGAACACAGCGACAGCCGTCTGGTACACCCGAGGTAAGAAGAGACCGCGTGGAAGACCTCCAATGCATTGGTCAGACTCCCTTACTGTACGCTGCAACATCTGAGATGCCTCTAGAGGAGCACTTACCACGCACTGGACTTCGTGGCCCAAGTCAGGGTCCGCTAGCGATAAAGTTGGGACCCGCAGTTACGCTGGGGACTGGGCTGTCAAGATCCAGATAGCAATAATAATAATAAACCTGTCACTCTAATGGGTGGATCATAGATACAATACCACATTTGGATTTTCCATATGCAGCTTATAAGGAACCCTGAATCCATTAGTTCGCAGTGTGGTTTCTCTTCCAGGTTTTTTCTTTCGGATTATTCTATTCCTTCTGACAGTCATCATCATCATCATATCTGGTTGCCCCTGGAACACAGGGCAGCATCAGATGCTCTCCAGTTGTTCCTATTCTCTGCCGTCTTTTTTGAGTTCCGCCAACCCCCCCATTGAACCGACTTCCTGATAATTTATTCACTGCCAGGTGCTCTTTAGCCTTCCCATTTATCTCATTCCCTGTGGGTTCCAGTCCAGTGCATGTTTGGTTATGTTGTCCGGCTTCTTTCTGAGAGTGTGTCCTATCCATCCCAACTTTCTCTCCTCAATTTCCTGTTGTCTTCTACTTTTCCACAGACACCTTCTGACAGTGGACTATCATTATTTATGTAAGATTTTTTCTGTCCAATATCAGGCCACTTTAATGCTGATATACCTGGGTCATTTTTTTCGTTAAAGCTTTGCCTCTCTATATTCTACTGGTGGAGGCACACCCCTTTCCACCCCAAACCATACTTTTAGGCGAACTCAGGCCGTATTAACCCGTGCTTCGATGCATGAGGGCGTCTGTATGTATCTATACTAGTGTTTCAGAGATGCCAGATGTATGTGGTCTAAACCACTAACTTTTCTTTGTTCTTTTTTATGTTCCTATTTGTATGCAACCCTGCCTAAATGTAATCTCTTCCTACTTACCCTGGGACACATCGGTTCTCAGTCCCTGTCTGCCGACATTCTGGATAATTAAACCATGGCTCAACAGCATTCACTTTGATGTGACAGTGGTCACAGGTTTCGAAGTACGCAGAACAGGAATATGATTCTCTCGTAGCAGGTTGGTCTATCCATTTGACATAAATTTCAATGAAGTCCCCTGGCTGGGACAAGGAAGCACCGGTTGGGACAGGCTCCGAGCTACAGATGTCATATTCTGTATAAGGGAAAGTTAATAAATAAAATTGATTGGTGTTTAAACATTTGAAAACAATATTTTTTCTTTTTCTGTTATAAAAGGCAACTAAAAAGAGTTTTGAATGGGGCTAGCAACCTCATTATGAGAAACCTTTGCGACAAAACCACCACTGCATATGCTCGATGCATACTTCCTGTAAAGTGCCTGTGATAGGAATGCCTGTCTACTTCACTTGGAGTAAAAAGGGAAATTAATCAATCAGAACTGGTTAGGTGAGCAGTAAGGGTACACACTGACCTTCTAGTCAGAAGGAGACATTGTTGGTTAGTTGACTATTGATCCAGCAGTTTGTGGACTCCTGCCTTTTGGCCCAACACCATCAAGTGGTATCTGCAAGTGCTCATGAGCTGTTGTTTTCTTCCATAAAGTGTTCCATTTGTCTGGCCTCGGAGGAAGAAGCATGTTCTAACACCAGTAAATGTTGGACACTCAAAAAGATGATGTTCAACAGTTTTGATGTGTGCACAGCTGGCACCCTGGATTCTGTTGTGGTTTGATTCTGTATAAATGACTTAAGTTGTTTAGGTTGAGCGTGAAGCCGGAAAGTGGCGCTTTGATCTCCCCATGGTGTTCAAATCTAGGAAAGGGCCTAGGTTTGGTTTTATGAAAGAAGACATTTTTTAAAACTATTATCTGTACTGCACAGAAACTGCCAGCAGAAACAGCCAATGTCCCTGTGCCATACCATCACTCCTTTTTCTGCGTTCATTCTGAAACAGACATTGTAACGTTGTGTCGTAGATTAAAGCGAGGCCGCGATATCTGTGCCTTTCAGTCCGACAGAATCCGCTTCAGCTGACTTTTTTGGCTACGCTAAGATCCTTACCCTCTTAGCCAGACTAGACTAGTGCAGCCTGTTTCCAGGGTCACCCCTTAGTAAAGATCCCGTCACACCATGCAGCACATAGGAAATATGGTGTTAGGCCCATATTATTTTGTAACCAACAGCACATAGCGGATGATTTTTTAAAAATTATTAATGTTTTGTGTGTGCATTCGTCTTATTTCTTTAATCCCCAAATCGGTGTGCGGTGCACTGTGGTTTTTATTTTGCTCATGTTGGCCCGGTGCATCCGACTTCAGCCTTCATTTTATATAAGGGTCTGCTTCATTCTGCATTTTCTAAGGGTTTGCTTCCCCGGGGTAACGGCCGGTGCTGTGACGGAACCAGCACCTTCGGACTGTGAGCCGTGCCACTTAAGCACTAGCCCACGTCGTCCCCTATAGTGGATGATGTGGTCAGCATCACGCCGGCTGCCTTCAATTCCCAGATTTTTCTGGTACCCAATTTCTGCGGCTGGGTTGACCACAGGGGCCGGTTTGTGATCATAAAAAAATCCAACACCAACTGGGGATTGAAACCTGATCACCTGACTGGGAAGCCTGTGCACTTACAACTGTACTACCATGGCCCCTAGGGTCACCACATGTAGGTGGAGTATCAATACTCCAAGTGAACCGCATATATGGGAACACTACAATCACTTTAGAGATATTTTTAACCAAAGAAAAAGGCCGATCCAACAATCAACATGGCTGGTTAAACTGATGAAAATAGCTACAATACATCCCAAGAACAAAGATAAACAATATAGCCAGATTTGAAATGTCATTCTAAAAGTTCAGGAACTTAGTTATTTAACTTTGATGGACGGACCTGGAACTTGATTAGTCTCGTCTCTTTCAATCTATTCCCCTCCTCTTGATCTTCGTTTGTCGTCTCACTTTCTACCGGGTTGTAGCCAAGTGTCGTGGTACGTACTTGTCTTTTGCCTCTCTTGTTGCACGAGTAACATTTTGTAACCATGTCTCATTTACGCTGTCTATCCACCTTTTCTTCAGTCTTCCTCTCGTCCATCTTCCTGATGTTTTCCTGTAGAAGGTTGCATGAACAATGTGGTCTGGTTGCATTCTTGCAATGTGGCCAAACCAATTCAGTCTCTGTTGATGTACTGTAGGCAGGGAATTGTTCCAACCTTTCCCCCGAATAATCATATTTGTAATTCTGTCTCTTCTGGTGTTATTAGTGACCTTTTGTTGGCACCAAATTTCACAGGTGGCCAACTTTTGATCCTGGACCTTATTTTTCTTCTTCTTCTTCGTTCGTTCTCAATCTCCCACTACCAAACCCTGAAAGGGCTTAAGTAGCAGAATGTAGTCCAGAGAACGGAATGCGTTGTGTCGTAGTTTACAGCTTGGCTGCGATATTTGCACCTTTAGGTCCAACACATTCGACTTCAGCGAGCATTTTTTGAGTACCGGGTTAGCATTCCCTCTTCGATCCCTTCTCCTTAGCCAGTCTGCCCTGCTGCAGCCTGTTATGCAGGATCACCACGTGGAGGTGTAGAAGGGTCTTGGCAGCTATGGTCCGCTGGCCCTGACGCTAGCAGTCAGCTATGGGTCGCTGACCACTGCAGCACCTTGATCCCGGACCTTATCCAATGCCCATGTCTAGCACTGATAACACAGGGTTGGAATGAAGGTACTATCTATCATCCGCCTTTTTTGCTTGGAGGGAAACCTTGCAGTGTTTTAGTAGTGTCTTAGCGGTTAAAAGAAATTAATATATATATATTGCTGCCAATGTGGTTTCTGGAAGTAGTCCTGCCTTAACATTTTTGGGAGATCTTACCCCGAATTGCCTCAAATTTTTTCAATGGCCTGAAATCGTCATCGCTTCAGCTGGATTTCAGTTAAGTAAAAAATTCAACTGAGACAGGTCAGGTGAGTAGAGTGGTTGGGGAATAACTAGAGTGGCTGGGGAATAACTAGAGTGGCTGGGGAATAACTAGAGTGGTTGGGGAATAACTAGAGTGGCTGGGGAATAACTAGAGTGGCTGGGGAATAACTAGAGTGGCTGGGGAATAACTAGAGTGGCTGGGGAATAACTAGAGTGGCTGGGGAATAACTAGAGTGGCTGGGGAATAACTAGAGTGGCTGGGTAATAACTAGAGTGGCTGGGGAATAACTAGAGTGGCTGGGGAATAACTAGAGTGGCTGGGGAATAACTAGAGTGGCTGGGGAATAACTAGAGTGGCTTGGGAATAAATAGAGTGGCTGGGGAATAACTAGAGTGGCTGGGGAATAACTAGAGTGGCTGGGGAATAACTAGAGTGGCTGGGGAATAACTAGAGTGACTGGGGAATAACTAGAGTGGCTGGGGAATAACTAGAGTGGCTGGGGAATAACTAGAGTGGCTGGGGAATAACTAGAGTGGCTGGGGAATAACTCGAGTGGCTGGGGAATAACTAGAGTGGCTGGGGAATAACTAGAGTGGCTGGGGAATAACTAGAGTGGCTGGGGAATAACTAGAGTGGCTGGGGAATAACTAGAGTGGCTGGGGAATAACTAAAGTGGCTGGGGAATAACTAGAGTGGCTGGGGAATAACTAGAGTGTCTGGGGAATAACTAGAGTGGCTGGGGAATAACTAGAGTGGCTGGGGAATAACTAGAGTGGCTGGGGAATAACTCGAGTGGCTGGGGAATAACTCGAGTGGCTGGGGAATAACTCGAGTGGCTGGGGAATAACACTTCGTTATTTGCCAACAATTTCAGAACAAACATGTGATGTGTGAGCTGACACATTGCCAAGCTAGAGAAACCAAATGTTGTTTCTCCGCAAATCAGGTCTATTTCTCTGGACATTTCTCTGTTAGAGTGTCAAGGCATGCACGATCCTATGGACATGGTACATTCTTCTGCTATTTCTCGAACTGTCAGACGACGATTGGAATGCACCACTTTCTGAAGCTGATAATGTGGAACATCTCCTACGTGACTTGTCATCTCTTGACCATCACCCATCCTTGCTATTGTTGCGAATGCCTACAATGAGTAGATTTACTGTTTTGGGCGCCCTGAAAAAGACGTTACGTGGCGGGTTGCAGTAGCTTTCCTTACATTCCGAGCATGCTAATGAAGGTGGACCAGGGTCCTCCAAGCGGTTGTGCTGTCCTTGGCTTCATCTGTGTGTTGCTCACTACAATGGGGATCACGTCGATCCAAATTCTCGTTAGTCAAGCTGCCATGAAAACAGCACGTTTCCAGGAAGGGCTGCAAGGAAGTCGATGTGAGGGTCTTGGCCAGTATATTTTGCCTGACTCTGACTAACATGTCTGATCAGTATATTTTGCCTGACCCTGACTAACATGTCTGATCAGTATATTTTGCCTGACCCTGACTAACATGTCTGATCAGTATATTTTGCCTGACCCTGACTAACATGTCTGATCAGTATATTTTGCCTGACCCTGACTAACATGTCTGATCAGTATATTTTGCCTGACCCTGACTAACATTTCTGATCAGTATATTTTTCCTGACTCTGACTAACATGTCTGATTAGTATGTTTTGCATGAGCCTGACTAACATGTCTGATCAGTATATTTTGCCTGACCTTGACTAACATGTCTGATCAGTATATTTTGCCTGACCCTGACTAACATGTCTGACCAGTATATTTTTCCTGATCCTGACTAACATGTCTGACCAATATATTTTGCCTGACCCTGACTAACATGCCAGATCAGTATGTTTTGCCTGACCATACTTTAGTCTACCTCCCCGTCACCTTTCAAATAAACCTTACATAACAATCTGTTTGGATCATGTACTGATTCCATCCAACAACTTCTCGAAATTAGAAGCAAAACTTGATGCTTTACTGCTCTTGAAATTCATACATTTCAAGTTGGCAACGAGAATCCCCTGGACAACGATGTGTTTAAATAAGGATGTGAGTTAACGCAACAATATGCACGTGACCTAGTCTTGTAAGATCTTTCGTTAACTCACGTCCTCCTTTAAACACCGTTGCCCAGTTCTTCGCCATTGTCTTCGACACACTTTTGTCACCATACACTGCCTGCATTCTGTGATGAATGTCAACTGGTCAACATCCTTCAGCTGTTAGAAACCGAATCACCCCGCGCTGATCAACTCTGGACATATTCCATATCACATCCACCATGTAATACAGCAGTCTGCTGATGAAACTATGAATGGATAACAAAATTTTGCAAACTTGACGGTTGGTATGTGCCGTTTACACCAGAAGTGATATCATCATGTGCATCGTATGTATGTTCACTTGTTGCAGTTTGGTCCGGTTTCAATTGAACAAGTTTCGTAAATCCCCGTGTTCCATTTCTTCATTACTATACTAATAGTAATAAATAATGGTTTTAGCCAGACATAAAGACATCCTTCCCCATGGCTTACCGTATAGCAAGATGTCTGGAGGCAGAGAGGTGGCTGAAAAATAAAACAAGCACTTTATGGATCACATCCGATTTTTGCAATAAAGTGATATGTGGGCAACATATGGTGGGGAGTAGAGTGATATGTGGGCAACATATGGTGGGGAGTAGAGTGATATGTGGGCAACATATGGTGGGGAGTAAAGTGATATGTGGGCAACATATGGCCAGGAGTATAGTGATATGTGGGCAACATATGGTGGGGAGTATAGTGATATGTGGGCAACATATGGTGGGGAGTAGAGTGATATGTGGGCAACATATGGTGGGGAGTAAAGTGATATGTGGGCAACATATGGCCAGGAGTAAAGTGATATGTGGGCAACATATGGTGGGGAGTAGAGTGATATGTGGGCAACATATGGTGGGGAGTAGAGTGATATGTGGGCAACATATGGTGGGGAGTAGAGTGATATGTGGACAACATATGGCCAGGAGTAAAGTGATATGTGGGCAACATATGGTGGGGAGTAGAGTGATATGTGGGCAATATATGGCCAGCAGTAAAGTGATATGTGGACAATATATGTCCAGGAGTAAAGTGATATGTGGGCAACATATGGTGTAGAGTAAAGTGATATGTGGGCAACATATGACCAGCAGTAAAGTGATATGTGGGCAACATATGACCAGCAGTAAAGTGATATGTGGGCAACATATGACCAGCAGTAAAGTGATATGTGGGCAACATATGATAAGCAGTAAAGTGATATGTGGACAACATATGACCAGCAGTAAAGTGATATGTGGGCAACATATGACCAGCAGTAAAGTGATATGTGGACAACATATGACCAGCAGTAAAGTGATATGTGGGCAACATATGACCAACAGTAAAGTGATATGTGGGCAACAAATGACCAGCAGTAAAGTGATATGTGGACAACATATGACCAGCAGTAAAGTGATATGTGGACAACATATGACCAGCAGTAAAGTGATATGTGGACAACATATGACCAGCAGTAAAGTGATATGTGGACAACATATGACCAGCAGTAAAGTGATATGTGGACAACATATGACCAGCAGTAAAGTGATATGTGGGCAACATATGACCAGCAGTAAAGTGATATGTGGGCAACATATGACCAGCAGTAAAGTGATATGTGGACAACATATGACCAGCAGTAAAGTGATATGTGGGCAACATATGACCAGCAGTAAAGTGATATGTGGGCAACATATGACCAGCAGTAAAGTGATATGTGGGCAACATATGACCAGCAGTAAAGTGATATGTGGGCAACATATGACCAACAGTAAAGTGATATGTGGGCAACATATGACCAGCAGTAAAGTGATATGTGGACAACATATGACCAGCAGTAAAGTGATATGTGGACAACATATGACCAGCAGTAAAGTGATATGTGGACAACATATGACCAGCAGTAAAGTGATATGTGGGCAACAAATGACCAGCAGTAAAGTGATATGTGGACAACATATGATCTCATCTGTACAATATCTACGCAGAAAACATAATGAGGAATGACAAGAACGACGAAGAGTATGACAAGTTTGGCCCGTTCACAGTCGAAGGGAACGAAATACCAGAAATAAGATATACAGATGATACAGTTGTCCTTTCGAACAGCGCTGCGGCGCTGAAATAAATGATCCTGTTAAACGACACTGCAAAGAACAAAATCTATTCATAAACACCGGCATAAGACAATGGCCACTGACAGGGCAAAAACTAGATCTAAAGTTATCCTAGAGAAGCAAAAAGTTCAGAACGCCACGAGTTTTGAATATCTCGGCTCGACCAAATGCGACAACGGAGATTGCCGTCAAGAAATGAGAAGAATGGCACTACAGCAGTTAACTAAAATTTAAAACATATGGTAGAACACTGATATAATGGCATAAATAAAGATCCTGCGGACTTGCATCTTCCCAGTGGCAAGGTACGGAAGTGAGACATGGTCAACGACACAAACTGTGGTCAACGACACAAACTGTGGTCAACCATGCAAACTGTGGTCAACGACACAAACTGTGGTCAACGACACAAACTGTGGTCAACCACACAAACTGTGGTCAACCACACAAACTGTGGTCAACCACACAAACTGTGGTAAACCACGCAAACTGTGGTCAACCATGCAAGCTGTGAACAACCATGCAAGCTGTGGTCAACCATGCAAGCTGTGGTCAACCATGCAAACTGTGGTCAACGACACAAACTGTGGTCAACCACACAAACTGTGGTCAACCACACAAACTGTGGTCAACCACACAAACTGTGGTAAACCACGCAAACTGTGGTCAACCACACAAACTGTGGTCAACCATGCAAGCCCTATAGAAGAAGATTGAATTCTGTGAGCTAAAGTACTACAGGAGATTGCTCCGAATACAACGGACAGCAACAACAATAAAATTCTACACGAGCTGGATATAAAACAAAATAGTCGCGCATGCGCAAAAGAGGTGTTTTCCAAACCATGGTCTGTCCGCCATTTTTAATTGTGTTTAGGAACTGTTCGTATCATTTAGAAACAGCAAAGTCATTTCAACAAGATGATACAAGTAGAACGACAAGCGTGCTCCCCAAAAACCTAGAGGAATTTATGCTAGAAACTTAAAGAACCTTTAAATTCAAGGTAAGTTTACTGAATTATGTTTATTGTTCACGACCACGTTCTACATTGCCTTGCTTCAATATTAAATTTTTTAAAAGAGCTCTACGCTATTCAACAAATATTTTTTTGTGTAGATTGTGTACTTATTCAGTAAGTTATTTACTGTAAGTATTAATTTAATATCTGTTATATTACTAAAGTTACGAGTACACATTTATTACTAGACATTAATAGTTACAATTTATGAATACATCGTGAAAGTATAGAAAGATAGTTATTAGTTTAGTCTTAGATAAGACAGAATGTTACATGTGAGAATGTCAAACTGTCATTTATTTTGAAAATAAATTGAGCTGTTTGTGCCATGCGTATGTGTGCTTTGTTAAATGTGAGTTTATTTGTCATTGTATTTGATATTAATGGGTCATTTTCTGTATTCCAGTTCAACTGTGGATGCTGAAGTCAGTGAGCCTACAGGTGCTGCTGAAACTATAGAACCCCCAAAGTGGCAGAGGAGAAGTGTACAAGAATCTTACTGAAGGGATACTGAACCTGAACAGTGATCAGTATACTTTAATCCATCAAAGTTTTCTACATTCTCTTGCTTCCACAGTTGGATGTATAAATTGCAGACGCAATAATCTACAGTTGATTACAAAATAACCAAATGGTCTTGCTGTTCTTATACAGATTCTCTGTCCAGATTGTGAGTCAGAGTGGTCAGAATAAACAGCATGACTCAACTGTAGGACGGACAGTCATTGGTTGTCATGACAATGGTATGACATCAACTGTAGGACAGTAATTGGTTGTCATGACAATGGTATGACATCAACTATAGGACAGTCATTGGTTGTCATGACAATGGTATTGGCTATGCAAAGTTGCAGTCACTGCTGTCAACCATGAACATAAAGAACCAGATGCACCACAAATCATTTTACAAGGTATCCAAAACTGTTAGTATCGCAGCAGAAGAAACAATGTGTCAAGCAGCTCGTGTAGTTGCAAAAAGAGCAGCAGCTACAGGTCCCCTCCCAGGCCGTGTCAAAAGTAACACAGGGCGTCCTACCATCATTGTGTCTTAATACGGTACATGGCAAAAACTTGGTCTTTCATCGCACAACGGAGTTGGTGTTGCCATTGACGTTGACAGTCGCCTAGTTTTGGATACTCAGGTCATCAGCAATTGTTGCAAAATATGTGCAGTTGGTCCAAAGCCAGGTTCTCCTGAGTTTATGAATTGGATACAAATGCACAAACCTCAATGCCAGCAGAATGTAGATTGTTCTTCAAATGCAATGGAGACTGTGGCAGCAAGGATTATTTATTCAAGGTCAATCGAAAAAATATCTCTGTTTTATGGGACTATGCTTTGCGACGATGATGCAAAAGCATTCAATGAAGTCCAAAATTCTAAATGCTCTGACACTGAGATAACAAGAGAGGATTGCATCCACCACATAGCGAAAAGGATGTTTAATGTTCTGAGCAATTTGAAGAAAGCAAATAAGGAGTCACTAAATCTGAAACTGACCACGTCGCCAATCGAACAAATTACAAACACATATGCCAACAATTTAAAAGACAATGCCCCTGATGTTACAAAAATTAACCGAGAAGTGTTAGCTGGGTTTTTTCACATGATGAGCACTGACAATGCACCCAACCATAGACTATGTCCAGAAGGTGAAAATTCCTGGTGCCTCTTCCAGAGAACTCTGAAGACATGGTTGCACGAACAACATCGGCATACATTTTTGGCAGAAGTTGGCAGACTCATCTACTTAATTGTGACAGGGCTGAAAGATACAAATCTCCTCCTGCAAAAATGGGTACGCAGAATGCCAATGAAAGCTTCCACTCATTGATTTGACAGGGCTGCCCTAAAACAACATTTGCTTCACTGTCAGCGGTAGAGACGACTACTTCCTTTGCCACTCTATCTTTCAACTGTGGTCCTGTAGGGCTAAAAATGGTAGACAGAATTGGACTGGAATGGGGTGTTGTAAATCACATACATGCTACTCGAATGCTGAACAAAAAATACTATGATTCAATAAGATGAACATTGGGTGTATCAAAGTGGAAAAGGAAAAACCTTAAAAAAAGGCGTATTGGACGAGAACACAAACACGAGTTAGCAGAAGGTGAAACATATGTTGCTGGTGCATTTAACAATTTATTGTATTTGCAAATGACTATGTATATGTTGCTTAATTAAAAAAACAATGTAAGAATAAATTTTTTTGTTATTAAACTTTTTTTATTTGCTTTCAAAGTTTAAAATTGAATTATCTCAAAATCTTTTTTTTCCATTTGTTATGTATCTGAAACCCTAAAATCGCAGCTAATATAGATGTTGGAAACATGCAATTTGGTGTGTACATTTCTCATACACTCTTGTTGGTAATCTTTTAAAGAAAAGCTAATTTGATCAAAGATATTATTTTTTAAATACATTTTTTGTGCCAAATGTTGATGTATTTTGTCGACTTTTCGTGGAGCTCAAACGGAAAAAAAATTTTTTTTTAACCTTTTTCCGAAAATAAAAATGCCCTTTCCCTAGAACTATACCTAACATTCATGGATCATTCATATTATTTTTAATACATATGTTTGTTTTTTTAAATTAAAGGTATTTGCAAGCAAGCATTTCTTCAAGGTCACCGCAGTTTGTTTTTGTTTTTTTAAACCTGCAAATATATCTACATTCATAGCCTAACATTACCATTTTAAAATATTTGGTCTGATTTAATTAATACAAAAAATATTTTCAGGGAGCATGACCCCTTAAATTACTTTATACTTCTTCTGTTGTTTTCCTTTCAGAAGAGCCATTTTCTGAATTTTCAAAACAATTTTACATCATGAAAATCATTCTGGAGGCATGCTTCGATATTTGCACTGCTATATTTGTTATTTCCAGAATAGTGTGTACTGTGCAGACATTATAATATGACAAACATCAACGCGGTACAACCAAAATTATGCCTTAAAATAAGGGTCTATGTCACACAGACGAACGGGTGGCTCGGGGAATGGGGTATTTACACACATATATGGGTGTCACAGGTTCAAAGGATTAATAGCATGGCTATTGCTACTAACTAAATAATTGTTATTTATTATTTTCTGGCCTGTACACTTCATTTCAATATTTTTTTTGTTTTTGCGTTTGCCTTATTTTCTCTAATCCCCAAGGCGGTGTGCGTTGCACTGTGGTTTTTATTTTGCGCCTGTCGGTCCAGTGCATCCGACTTCAGCATGCATTTTATGTAAGGGTCTGCTTCCTCCTGCATTATCTAAAGGTTTACTTCCCCGAGGTAACGGCCGGTACTGTGATGGGTATCGAACCCAGCACCTTTAGATTGTGAGCCGTGCCACTTAACCACCAAGCCAAGCCGTCCCCTATTTCAATATATAATATGTACATGTTCATAAAAAAGTTGAGCAAAATATTTAGTGTTAAACATACACACTCCAATGTTAAAAACTCATCACACAGACAAAATCTGGGTTATAAAAAATTAATGAATGAAAGGATTAATACTTGTGTCAGGAAACCCGTTTACAACAGACATACATACTTTGGTATATGCTCAGTGATCTCGAAGTAAGGTGTTTGCCTCAAGTGCTGGAGGTCGCGGGATCGAATCATAGTGATGACCAGGATTTTTTTTCCTGTGGATCTTCTGGTAAAAATTCCCTTGATTTCTGGGTAGCGAGATCGGACTCCCGCGTTCAGTGTCAAGCATGTTAAAAATCCCTTGGCGGTTATAAATCGAAAAGATTAGGTTTAACGGCCGCTGTCTGGACAAACAAAATTCAAAATCTCTACTCAAATTATTTGTACCTTCCTACGGGGACAGCGTGGCCTAGTGGTTAAGTAGCACGGCTCACAATCCGAAGGTGTTGGGTTCGATCCTAATCAAAGCACCGGCCGTTACCCCGGGGAAGCAAACCCTTAGAAAATGCAGGAGGAAGCAGACCCTTACATAAAATGCATGCTGAAGTCGAATGCACTGGGCCGACAGGCGCAAAATAAAAACCACAGTGCAACGCACACCGCCTTGGGGATTAGATAAATGAGGTGAATGCAAAAAAAAAAAAAATATGTGTACCTTCCCCCCCAGGCTAGTGCGCCGCAGGAAGTGTAAAATACATACTACATCCAGAGTGGTCCGCCAGGGTCTTTGTGCATGACAAGGACAAGAATAGCACCACTGCCTCACAGAGAGCATGTCGCAAGAGGGTACTGACTGCGTCCACATGGCATAACACCGGCATAGATGGCACCTATCACGTTGCAGGTCTACTTTTCTCTAGTGTTTTGAGTCTATAACGATGAACTCGCACATCGGTTAACTCCCCCCGTGACACTTGTCCCAACGCAGTGGAGTAATAAGCTGCTTGAGCCTACTTTGCTAAGCAGGAAACCCTCCTACCGGTTATATTCAAATCATACCAGAGCTGGGGCTTGCAAAGGGGCATCCGCCTCTGTAGAAGTGCAGGTCAACTTAAAAACTAAGAAGAGCTAAGAACTACGGATTGCCTTTGACCTGTTTAAATACCAGGATTCCAAGTATGCTTCCTTTCCAAGAAGAGCACAAACTGCAGTGGTTGGCCCCCCATGCTCTAATTAAAACAACAAGAATTGAATGATCATAATGAACAAATAACACAAACTTACAAACACAAACTTACAAACACAAACTTACAAACAGCCACTGTATAAGCCAGCCCAAACATCCAAAATATTGAACATGGTGTAGGGGACAACATCCTGCCCAACATCTCATGTGCAGATCCAGGCACAGAGAACGCTCATAATGCAAAGGTCTGGCTGACGCCACATAAAATCTGAAACATAATACACCAGGAATCAGCTTCCACATTAAGGCTCAGCCCACACCTCACGTATTTAGTTAGTACTTGCAAATAGGTCACCTCAACACTACACAGAGGATTACCTTCAATATTTTTGTTCTTTGTCTGGTAACCCCTTTCTCTGAGTCACTCCTCGTCTTTCATTAGGGGTGTAAAGGTCATTTAAAAAAAATAAACATGCATTGAAGTGTGCAGATAAAAGGAGATCTGCCTGTTGTGTTGGTGCCCTTCATGTAGGTCATTATAAGGCAGGAATTTCGTTACCTTCAGAATATTTACCTTGACAACTGCACGGACACATTTACATACATACATTCCTACCTACATCATACCTACATTAGTTAGTTAGTTGCCCATCATAAGCGAAGGTGGCGACAGAATCTGCATGTTTATTCAGATGTGATGGCATATGACTGTACAGTCCGATCTGAGCGTGACAAACTTTACCGCACATAGGGCACACGTGAACACCATTTGTAGTTGGGCAGTCTTGCATTCTTTCCTTTCGTGTAGCTGGCTTTTCCTGCTCCTCCATGATGGCCTTCTGCTCAACTATGCGAGCACCATGTGTGATTGCAGTGCGCCAGGCTGAGCGGTTCAGAGCAAGCAGCTTTCAGTCAGCAACATCAATGAGAAACCATGCAAAGAAACTTTTAGAGTGTCTTTGTATCGTTTCTTTTGTCCCCCCTGCGAGCGCTGTCCTGAGCTCCCCATATAACAGTTGTTTAGGACAAGGGAAGGATCACAATGATACATACATACATAAATTACATAACATACAAACAATATATACAGTCATGGAACATACAAACAATATATACAGTCATGGAACATACAAACAATATATACAGTCATGGAACATACAAACAATATATACAGTCATGGAACATACAAACAATATATACAGTCATGGAACATACAAACAATATATACAGTCATGGAACATACAAACAATATATACAGTCATGGAACATACAAAAAATATATACAGTCATGATGGTCAGTAGAACACCTGGGCCACTCAAGATAAGTGTTAATGATATTTCTCTTCAACAGGTCCATGAGTTCCAAAATATTTGGACAGTATTTTTTCGGAAGACGGTAGGATCACAGGGAAATTGAGACTAGGTGTCAGAAGGCACAAAGATGGATGTAAACCGCTCGACCTATGTGCCTGTCCTGACATACGGATGTGAGTCATGGGCAATGACTACAGCCCAAGAAAGGCAATTGCAAACTTCAGAAATGAGGTACCTAAGAAAGGCGGTTCAGGTGACGAAAAGGGACAAGATCCGTAACCAGACACTACGTAGCAATCTGGATGTTCAACCCCTGCAGACACGAGTGGAGCAGTCCCAACTACAGTGGTTTGGCCATGTCTGTAGAATGGAAGAAGATCGGATACCAAAGCGGTCATGGGAGATCAAAAGTCAAGGACGCAGACCCCGAGTACGTCCCAAAGTACGTTGGGAAGAGAACATACGACAGTCCCTAATGATAGAGGGCTGGATTGGAAAGAGGCCAGGAAAAAGATGGCGGATAGAGCAGTGTGGCGTTCTCTTTGGCAAACCTCTACACCTCACGGTAGAAGAGGAGCGACTAAGTAAGTAAGTAAGTAAGCCAGAAAGCATCTGTGGTTTCTTATCAACTGTCTCCACTGCTTAGACACCGGAGTATTAGTTTGGCAACAAAGCAACAGCTGATAAACAGTATATTTATGCAGACTTTGTGCTACCGGTGTCAAACATGGCCTCTGTCAAGGGTGCGTGAGAGCTTAATTTTGATGTGTTTAATGAAGTGTTTGAGGAAGGTCATCAATGTTACCAGGAGGGACAGAGATATGGTCGACACTATGTCTTGTGCCGAATACATTTCCAGGCAGAAAATAAATTGGTTTGGTCTCCTCATGAGAATGCACACTCATCAACTTCCACTGATGGCTTATAACGCTGGTAGATCGGGCTACAAGGTAAGGGGGCGGCCGCGAGGCAGGTGGATAGATCACAGAGTGATTGTGTAGTGACATGGGCTAACATTGATTGACACAACGTACTTGGCACAGGACAGATGACTTATGCTCCCCCACAGCGCTCAACGGCGCAAATGGGAAGAAAACTATCTAACAATCATTACATACATTACATTGCATACATATATGAGGTGTGTTCAAAAAGTATCCAATCTGTGCGCCGGAAAAATGCAATTGTTCACTTGGAGATTAGTAACCCTAATGCCCTTTAAAGCACTCTCCTTCGGACTCCACACACTTCTCCCAGCAGTCCCGTCACACACTTCTCCCAGCAGTCCTGTCACGCACTTCTCCCAGCAGTCCCATCACACACTTCTCCCAGCAGTCCAGTCACGCACTTCTCCCAGCAGTCCCGTCACACACTTCTCCCAGCAGTACAGTCACGCACTTCTCCCAGCAGTCCCGCCACGCACTTCTCCCAGCAGTCCCGTCACACACTTCTCCCAGCAGTCCCGTCACACACTTCTCCCAGCGGTCCCATCACACACTTCCCCCAGCGGTCCCGTCACACACTTCTCCCAGCGGTCCTGCCATTGTTGGAAGCCTTTTGGGAAGGCCTCTTTGACAATGGAGCACAGCTGGGTTGTCGCATTCCGCGTAATGTCTTCTCATAACTCAAATTGGGTTCCTTTCAGCGGAACTTTCAGCTTGCGAGAACAGCCAAAAATTTCAAGGAGCCATGTCGGGAGAATAGGGAGCCATGTCGGGAGAATAGGGAGCCAGGCGAGCCAGAGGAAGGTTGTATTTAGCCAAGAAAGTCTGAATCAGATGCGAAGAATGAGCGGGTATGTAGTCATGATGGAGCTGACAAATTCCCGTTGGCCACAAGTCCGGTCGTTTGTGTCAAACAGCATCACGAGGGTGACGGCCGACCATCAGGTAGTACTCTTTGGTAATGTTCTGATCATGTGGTGCGTACTAGTGAAGAACGTCCCAACGGGAGTTAAAGGAAACGGTCAATTTGACTTTGACACTGCTGCGCATTTGCCTCGCTTTTTTTAGCTTTGGGGTTGATGAATGTCTCGACTGTGACGACTGCAGCTTTATTTCTGGGTCGCGACCAAAAGACTTTTAGTTTCTAAGTGGTACCCATTTTGGTATAGCCTAGCTTTTGGCCAAATTTGATATTGAAAACCCTCCTCCTGCAAGTTCAATCTAGAGCTAGCCTTTCTGTCACTCTCCAGTTGAGGTACAGGGACCGAAGTTCATTTTCACAATCTCTGCTTCAGGTGCTTCTTGGTCTACCTCTCTTCCTCTTCTTCAAGTTGTAGTCATCAATGTAGCTTCTTGGTGGCTTTCACACAACTGTACCCTACTTCTCATTCTCTGAGGTCCTTCCTTTCCCAAGACCTTTAGCTTTTCTTTGGTTGTCAATGTTTCTCTAGCCAGTTTTGCTTTTATGGATCCAGGTGGTTGGCCTTGATCCAACCCATTATTATACTAGGTTTTGTTGTCCATTATTATTGGTGGATGGGGCGACCGGCCCCAACCAGGCACGTTCACAGGTGACGGATAGTGGGGCGACCGACCCTAACCAGGCACGTCCACAGGTGGCGGATAGTGGGGCGACCGACCCCAACCAGGCACGTTCACATGTGGCGGATAGTGGGGCAACCGACCCTAACCAGGCACGTCCACAGGTGGCGGAAAGTGGGGCGACCGACCACAACCAGGCACGTCCACAGGTGGCGGATAGTGGGGCGACCGACCCCAACCAGGCACGTCCACAAGTGGCGACCGACCCCAACCAGGCGCGTTCACATGTGGCGGATAGTGGGGCAACCGACCCTAACCAGGCACGTCCACAGGTGGCGGAAAGTGGGGCGACCGACCACAACCAGGCACGTCCACAGGTGGCGGATAGTGGGGCGACCGACCCCAACCAGGCACGTCCACAAGTGGCGGATAGTGGGGCGACAGACCCCAACCAGACACGTCCACAGGTGGCGGATAGTGGGGCGATCGGCCCCAACCAGGCACGTCCACAGGTGGCGGAAAGTGGGGCGACCGACCACAATCAGGCCCGTCCACAGGTGGCGGATAGTGGGGCGACTGACCCCAACCAGGCACGTCCACAGGTGGCAGATAGTGGGGCAACCGGCCCCAACCAGGCACGTCCACAGGTGGCGGATAGTGGGGCAACCGGCCCCAACCAGGCACGTCCACAGGTGGCGGATAGTGGGGCGACCGACCCAAACCAGGCACGTCCACAGGTGGTGGATAGTGGAACGACCTCCAGATATGGAGCGTCAGCTGCGATATAAGCCAGGTATAATAACTGGATGAATAAGCAGTCGCAGACTAAACAGTGGTTATTCCAGCAGGATGGCGTGGGACAACAGGTGGTGTTGCTTTCCCAACTGAAATACCCCATGTGTCCTTCGACGGGTAGACCAAGCAGGTAAGAGCTGGTACCTGCTCTAGCCACGGGAAGGAAACCATGGTAGAAAAATAAACCTACTGCCTTGCAGGTACCATCAGGAGATTGAAAAGGCTATGGAAGACAACCCAAAACAGAAAACTCAACCCGGTCTGCCAAAGATGGAGTGTATCAGTTACAGCACAGGAACTGGGAAAAATCAGGGTACACACACATGAACAGGATATGGTCATATGACAGTCTACCCTATCGTCATGGTGTTGTTCCTACAAGCTACATCCAAAGAGGAGCAATGCCGAGGCCCCAGCTTCGAGGGAACTCACCCAAGAAATCAGTGCATCTGCTAACCTAATCACCAGTGAGAGACAGAGTAGTGAGATGTCAGATCTGGCCAGAGGGTGCGGAGCTAAGACAAAAGCTGTGGGGCAGCCACTCCAACTTTGTGAAGAATATAGACTTCATCATGGCCGACTTTAGATAGGACGTCTGACTCAACGTGAAAACTATTGTTACATTCCACTGACGACTAAATAACGGAACTCATATTTTGCCAAGGTTTATAATCAATCCATGCTTCACACAAAGAAATATAAAAAAATTCACGGTACAAAACACCACAAATCACTGTTTAAAGTGATCCTTTCACAGAATTCTGCCCTGAAGCCAACTACATATTCATCTTTGTTTAGCAAACACGCTATTATAGTTGCACTGATAGTTGACATGTGCACGTTCCGTCATTTAGTAGGCTGTGGAATGTGATGTTTCAAAGGGATTTCTCCATTAGTCAGAAGGCCTGTATCAACAGTAGGCTGTGGACTGGCCTGCAGATATAGCTTGACCTTCCTGAACGTAAAGAATGTAGAAGTCAGTTTAAAGTCTGATCTATCCCGCTTGACCTGTCCAGCTTGGGTGACCCTTCTGGAAGCTTTCGTCTCACCTGGCATAGCTCTTTTGCCAAGTTCTCTTAGGTTGGCCTCACTTTTGCCTTCCCTCTGGGATCCATTCCATGGTGGTTCTGGTGTCAGGTTCTCTTTGTAGGACATGACTGAACCAGTTCCATGGTCGATTGATCATGATAGTATGCATGTCTTGTTGATTGTTCAAACAAGCAATCATTAACATCGTCATACTGGTTTAGCAGACTCTGCAGTCTGTATACAACCAGTTTCTTTTACATTCACTTGATACCAAAATATCTATGTGCATCCAATCTATTCTTGAATGCATTAATTAACCCTGCCTTGACTATTTCCTGTGGCAATGCATTCTAAGCATTCACCGTTCTCTGACTAAATATTTCCTGGTATCTAATCTGGACCTTTCTTTAGTTAATTTGTAATTATGCCCTCTTGTTCTTGTAGGTGGTTGTATTTGGAAAAACTTGTTATAGTCTAATTTATCCTTTCCTTTGATTATCTTATAAACCTGTATTGTCACCTCAAATTCTTCTTTTTTTTTAGACACAGTTGGCCAGTTTTTCTGAGTCTTTCCTGATAACTGTAACTCTGGAATCCCACTAACCGTTTTATCGCTCTTGGTTGGTGATGGTGTTCGGCCAGAAAATTAAGTCAATCTTTCTTAAGCAGGTTGTGTGAGCAAAAATGACAATTTAGATGTTTCTTTTTCTATTCAGTAATTTAGACGTTTCTTTTTCTACTCAGTAATTTAGACGTTTCTTTTTCTACTCAGTAATTTAGACGTTTCTTTTTCTACTCAGTTCTGCTCACTACTCACCAACATTTACATACCTCAGAAGCACAGCTTCACCAGACGGTGAAACCGGCAAATAATCATATTAAATATAGGAGCAAGGAAGTGATTGTCAAACTGTATAAAGCATTAGTTAGACCTAGATTGGAGTACTGTGTACAGGTGTGAAGTCCTTATCGTATAGGGGATATAAACATGCTGGAAAGGATACAAAAAAGAGCGACAAAGCTGATAGTGGGATTCCAGAATTACAGTTATGAGGACAGACTCAGAAAAACCGGCCTACAGTGTCTAGAAAAGAGAAGAATTCGTGGTGACTTAATTCAGGTTTATAAGATAATCAGAGGAATGGGTAAATTAGACTATAACAAGTTTTTTTTCAAAATACTAACACCTACAAGAACAAAGGGGCACAGTTGTAAATTAACTAACGTTCTAAAGAAAGGTCCAGATTATATATATTAATATTAGAAAAATATTCTTTTAGTCGGAGAGTGGTGAGTGCTTGGAATGCAATGCCACAGGAAGTAGTGAAGGTAGGGACAGTTAATGCATTTAAGAATAGAATAGATTGGATGCGCATAGCTTTTAGAGCAAGGAAATGTAAATGAAACGGGTTCTATACGTCAAGAGTCTTCTAAAACAAACTTATTATCTTATAGACCACTTATAAAAGTTATATTACCAGTCACTCAGTATAAATTCAAAAACGTTAAGTTAATTAAAAGCAGAATGAACATAGCAAAACTAGAATTTGCTAGCCTAAACAACGTGTGGACGTCCTCTAGACACAGCACCACAAACACCAGACCTATTCAAGTCGACAAGTATTGGGTTTCGGTTTGATACTAAATTACTAGACTACGCTCTACCTACACACACTACGCAAGATTATGATGGGAATCAAATAAATTTAAAATAGCTACATAAATAAAATATATGGATTCTGCTGCTTGTTAATAAATGGATTAATTAAACACGACATACATTATACATGGCCGAAGAATCTAGATATCCCAATGTTGTTAAAAAATGAGATCAAATCCTTTCCGCAGCAGTTTGTCACAGGTAGCCTTTCAAAAAATCGTGGGACACCTGCCCTCAGCCAATGTTTATAGTGGAAACTGTGGGACGGCAAATTTTGATGACGTCAAAACGTTAATTTAGTAAGAGATCAATTTCAGCCGGAAGTATTACCTGTTCTTCTGTTAAGGTGAACTTATATTACTGCACTCTGGGCAGAACCTTAGGTGCGAGGTCTCTTTCTGTGAATGGGGAGGAGTGTGGTGTAAATAATGGTTGTTTCCGTAGGTGACCGGGGTTATAGTTCACACTCCTACTCCAAGTTTTTCAAAGTACAACCAGCTACAAGAACAAGAGGGCACATTAGGAAATGTTTGTGTCGTCAGAGAGTGGTGAATAGTTGGAATACATTGCCACAGGATATAATGAAGCCATATAATGGTTGTATACATATTCTAGAGTTTTATGTTTCTAAGAATCGACGTCACTGCACTCCCGGCATACCCGTAGGTGCTCAGTCTCTCTCAGCAAATGGCACAGGATGTGGATTATAATAGTCCCTGTAGCTCGCTGGTTGTACAATCTCTTGCTGTCTTCTCGTGGACCCTGCTCCTCATTTGATGTCGAAACTTTGCAGTTTGTGGATTGCTGCTTCATCTATTGCGGTGGCCTCATCCAACATTGATGGATTTCAAAATGGCATTCCTATCCATCACTAACGTGTCTATGATGGGAGTTTGTGAAGCCAAGATGTCAGCTCTTTCATTGCCCTGAACCCCAGCATGACCAGGGCAGTAGATCCACGTCAACCCCTGGAGGTATGAGACCCCAACAGCTGCTATCCACTCGTACCTAAGCCATCCCTTCCGTACCTTCTGAAGTACGGTTTGCTCGTCTGTCACAATGAATACCCTTGTTAAAGAAGTCTTAGTCCAAGACCCCACTTAGAGGGAAACCATGTGTTCTTTTCATCAGGGCAGCTGATATCCTTCTTCATCATCATCATCTTCTTAATCATCTTCTTCTTCATCATCTTCTTCGTCTCCATCATCATCTTCTTCTTCTTCATCATCTTCTTATTCTTCTTCTTTATCATCATCATCTTCTTCTTCTTCATCATCATCTTCTTCTTCTTCGTCATCATCTTCTTCTTCGTCATCATCTTCTTCTTCATCATCATCTTCTTCATCATCATCTTCTTCATCATCAACTGGTGCTATGCTTCTAGTCCCGTGAGGTTCAAGAAGGAGACTGCGTTTCAGGTCCGTGGAGGTGGGCCTTGAGTCTACAGTGTCCCGTTCTGAGTCTGAAGATCTTTGTCTGCCCATCTGATATCCAACGTTTAAACCCCACTGCTCCAGACATATCATTAAAGTCCCAAAATCGACACAGGTATATGTGTCTTCCGGGTCGAGTGCCACATCAGCTGCTTCTTACTTTCAATGACAGTATATGAAGACGTCAGAATATTCGTTGAAACATCACACACTCTTGCATAACTTTCACGCGCGCCTCCAGGGATAGGCCCCTCAATTGCATTTTAGTTGGGATGACTTCTGAGGGCGCACACACCTAGTATAGGTACATACAGACGTACACATACATCCAAGCACTGGTTTATGCGTCTTAATATCGCCCATTTGAATACGGTCTGGGGTGGAATGGGCGCTCCTCGGCCAGTAGAATCTACTGAGACAAACACGTAAAATAAAAATAAAAAATGTTAAGTTGAAACATCATTTGACTTCTATAGGAACTCTCTGGATTTTTCCTTGCGGTTTACTCCTGAAGGGAGCCGCTTAGCGCAGTGGTTAGCGCACTGGCTTCGCATCTGAGTGGTCGTGGGTTCATTCCCCAGTTAAGGCGGAAATGTTTTTCAGATTGCAACGGTTCCCGGGTCGACCCAGCCTTAAATGGGTACCGGTTCAGTCCAGGGAGTAAAAGCGGCGAGGGAGAGGAGATGGCTACCGCCCTCATATAGTCGAGCCTTTGAAATGTGAGATCCCTTACACCTCACACCCGTACGGCAGTAATGCTATGGGTTACTTTACTTTTACTCCTGAAGCCTTCCCCGAGAACAGGTATCCTACAAGACAGTGGGGGCCTTAGAAATATACGTTACATTGACAGTGGGTAACACTCACAAGAATGGCACTCCTGCCACGTTGCTGATTACAGGTTGTTTTGACCAATCTCGTTCCCCTGGATTCATTAGCTGCGTGGAGGGAGGGGACTTGCTACTCGGCCGCCCAGGCTTGCACATTGAAGAGACCCTCGAGCCTTAACCTTCAACACTGACACATCACGTGCCACACCAAATATCTACCTTGACTATTGGAACATCCGTACTATGTTGACCTTCGGAGTAGCCCGAAGACCTACATTAGGCTGGGTGAAAATAAGCTCATGGAACAAAGGGAAGTAACGAACACCGGAAAGAAAAGGAAAGCCAAAAACTCAGTAAAGAGTTACTACTCCAAGGTGGCATCAACCTATAGTCAGATATGACTGAAAAGGGACTACTACTAACACTAACATGAAGTTACTCTGTCGTCTAAGGTGCTTCTCACTGCTCGATTTACTTTTAATGAAAAATTCGTGCAGTTTATGTATCGTCATTTCATTGATTCTGTGCTATCTACTATCCAACAGGTGGGGCTTGTTTCAGTTTCTCCCCTCCGTCCACAGGTAATGTATTACACAATTCGTGATTATGAAACCAAAACAGCAGCTCTAACAATTTCGCTAAAATGTGCAAGACGACTCAGAGAGTAGATCTACACCAGGCGTTCTCAAACTGGTGCTATGTGGTGTTCGCGTCATGTAAGTAAAAAAAAGTGTCCGCGAGCACCAACGCTCATAAATCCCGTTTTTCATTTAAAAATGTGTTTTGTAAACCTAAACAAATAATGTTGCTATCCATCCATTATAGTTAAAACGACCGGAAAGTTGTCAAGTTGAGCGTTTGCTCACGGCCATCTTGATAATATTATCAAGATGGCCGTTATTATCAAGATGGCCGTGGTTTGCTGCCAGTGAACGTATTTACCGCTCTATGTTTTAAAATATTTCGCATTGCTGGCTTAATTCGGTGGTTTACCTGATGCTGGTGAGGGTCAGCGTTGTATTGAATCATGGGTACTTCAATAGATAGATCTCGTCCCCCTAAGCACACCTTAAAAATAAAAAAAAATTATTTGACGTTTTTGTCTCACTTGTTTCTACAGGCAGAGGCGGGCCTATTCCACCCTAGACTGTAGTCAACTGGGCGATATTAAGACGCATAAACCAGTGCATTGCACTTAACGTATTTATGCTGGTTTAGAAGACTATACAGAGTCTGTATACAGCCAGTTTCTTGGAGGGTGGTTTAACCGATGTGCGAGTCCATCTTAATAGACTCAAACCCTAGAGGTAAGTAGAAGGCCCGTAGCTAGTTAGGCGCCACCTATAGCTGCTCTTAACAAACCACCTGGGGAAAGGTACAAATAACTTGGGTAGATTTGAAACTTGAATTGTGTTCGGGCTGCGGCCGTTAAGCCTACTCGTTTCGATTTCCAACTGCCAAGGAATTTTTAACATGCTCGACATATGTTAATAAGTAAACTATTCACAATTTAATAACGAATTGAATTAAATATAGATATTGTATAAGTGGCGAAACGGATTAGTGTCAAAGAGATTACAATAGATTAGTTTATATTTCATTCTTGTAGGTAAGTTTATCTGAGTCTTTCCCCATAACTGTAATTCTGGAATCCCACTATCAGCTTTGTCGCTCTTAGTTCTAGTTGGCCTGTACTTCTACAGGGGCAGATGCCCCTGTGTAGGTCCCAGCTTTGGTATGAGCTGGATGTAGCCGGGAGAAGAGATTCCTGCTTAGCGGGCTAGGCTTGAGCAGCTTAATACTTTGTTGTGTTGGCACAAGTGCTTACGGAGGGTGGTTAACTGATGTGCGGGTCCATCTTAATAGACTCAAACACTAGAGCAAAGTAGACCCGCAGTCTGTTAGGCGCCATCTATGCTGCTCTAAACAAACCACCTAACCATGGCCAGTATTATGCCATGTCACACAGTTAGTCGTCTCTTACGACATGTTCTCTGTGAGGCAGTGGTGCTATTCTTGTGCTTGTTATACATAACGACCCCAGCAGACCACTCGGGTCGTTCGCCGCTCTTCGTTGTATAATTGCTAGTATATTTATATCTCCTCAACAATATGGGAGAAAGAAGGAAACTTGCTTGGTACGGTCACAATATGCATGAAGATCAGATTACTGCGTACCTACTGGAAAATACACAAGCAATTTCAGAGCGGAGGCAGAGGCACTGAGGGCGGCAGTGGAAGAAATGGTGACAGGTAAAAGGAATGAAAGCCATATAGTCCTGCTTACAGATGCCCTGGCCGTAGTCACATCACTAAAAAGCCAGAAAAATACTGAACTTAATGATTTAAGAGCAGCACTCTGTCAACTATGCCAGCAGTCCGCACCAAAAAGGGTAGCGGTACAGTGGGTTCCATCCCACTGCAACATCCAAGGCAACGAGAAGGCAGACAGACTGGCAAAAGAAGGTGCAAGACTACCACAACCAGATACCAGTATGACATACGAAGAGTAAAAACGGCTTATTAAAGCCAGATACATGACCAAATGGGAAACCGAACATACTGGTTACACCAAAAACGATGCCTATTATCAGTTGAACAAAAGAGAGCAGGTCGTGGTTTTCAGACTTCGCACTGGCCACAATAGACTGAGGTACCACCTATTCAACAAATTGAAGATAGGTGGCACCGACGAATTCCTGTGTGGTACCGGGAAAATGACCGCTGAGCATTTGCTGCAAAACTGCCCGACATACGAGGATCAGAGAGAGCAGATGTGGCCATCACCAGTGGCAACACTAGACAAGCTCTATGGCAGTGTCGACAGCCTCAGGATGACCGCTGATTTTTTTCGAAAAAATAAAGGTTGATGTTTGACTGCGTACGATGAAGAAGAAGAAGAAGATTACTGCGTGCATTGGTCCTGTCAATATTCCTCTATGCTTGTGAGACATGGACAATTACAGCTGACCTATAGTGGAGGATACAAGCCTTGGAGATAAGATGTTTCCGAAGACTTTTAAATGTCACGTACAAAGACAGAGTTACAAATGAGGAAATATGACAAAGAATCACAACAGCAATAGGGCCTTTTGAAGACCTCTTGGGAACTGTCAAAAGAAGGAAACTCGCTTGGTACGGTCACATTTCGAGATCAAATGGTCTTGCAAATACGATCCTCCACGAAAAGGTGCAAGGCAGACGACGAAGAGGCTGTCCCAAAAAGAGGTGGGAGGACAACATAATAGAATGGACCAATCTCCGACCAGAAGAGGCACAGGCAGAGGCCGCTGTCAGAGAAGAGTGGCGTGGTGTTGTGAGGATGTCTTTATGTGTGCCCCAACGACCTCATCGGTTACAGGATGACCTGACCTGACAATATGGACCCTGAACCTCTGGATCTTCCCATGTTCTGCCAATGGACAGATATGCCATTCATGCCCTTTCAATTCTGGCACTTACATCCCCCCCCCCCCCCCCCCCCCCCCCCCCCCCCCGACATGCCAATTGAGCTGCGCAAATAGGCAAAGCATTCACGTTTTCCAACCGCTCGCTCTTTGCATGTAGACATAGTTAAAACAATGTTTAAAAAAACAAACATATTAAATGTTAAAGCTTGTGACAAAAAACAAAGGTGAAGGAACATCTGCCACAAGAAACACCAAATAAATATAAATGGACATTTCAAATAAAGAAACAGACATCTAACTATACAAAGAATGATTTAATCTCTCATTCTGATATAAATTACTGTTATTAAAACATGGACAATAATGTACGATTTAATGTCTCACTCTGATATAAATTATTTTTATTAAAACATGGAAAAAAATGAACGATTTAATCTCTCATTGTGATATAAATTATTTTTATTAAAACATGGAAAACAATGAACGATTTAATCTCATTCTGATATAAATTATTTTAATGAAACATTGGATTCAAAACAAAATTTTACTCATTCTGCGGATATAAATAATTTTGTTTTATTTAATATGGGAGAACATTAAAAATGAACTGCACAAGTTACAAATCACATAACCTTTTATCACTGATACATTTAGTCTTAGTAACAGTGTTAGGAAACATAGACAATAAAGGAACAGTTGCAAGTGATAATTGAAGCTTTTGAAATGTGAAAATATGGAAGAGTGGGTCGCAAATCATGTGAAAAATATTTAAACTTTAAAGTGAAAAATATAAAAAGGTATAAATATATTGGAGAAATAAGGGGTGACAATTGGTTTAATGTCTTAAGCCAGAGTCATACAGTGCTTTTCTCCCTTTAGTATGTTTGACACTGGGCTGGATCCTGTTTGGTTAGTCACAAGGGACAACTGAGGAGGGTTGGACATGGAGCTGGCAAGACCATTCTGAAGAAACTATAAGGCACACAAAAAGGAAAAAAGTCTCTACACCCCATGGTAGAAGAGGACCAATTAATTAAGTAAGTAAAAAAAGAAATGAATTTTAAAACAATTTAATTTGAAGACAAAAAAGTGTATAAATATGTACAAATAAGAAATTTATCACATTTGAATATTTAAAATTGTACAACTGGGCTTGTGTACAGGCTCTCAATTGTCTAGTTTATGGGTTTCCCTTAGTCTAAATTTAACTTCTTTATACTGGTATAGAAGACTCTGCATAGTCTGTTTACAACCAATTTCTTCTACTCAATTTGATCGAAAAATAATTAAGCCCATCCAGTTTATTTTTTAACGCATTAACTGACCCTGCCATCACTATTTCCTGTGGCAATGCATTTCATGCATTCCCCACTCTTTGACTAAAAATAAAACCTTTCCTACTAAAATCTAATCTGAACCTTTCTTCAATTAATTTGTGGCTGTTCCCTCTTGTTCTCGCAGGTGACTGAAATTCGAAAATAAAAATTGTTATAGTCTAATTTATCCTTTCTGTTGATCATTTTATAAACCTGCTTTAAGTCACCTCAAATTCTTTCAGTTTTGTCGCTCTTCCTTGAATTCTTTATATCACTTCTATGATAAGGACTCCAGACCTGAACATAGTACTCCAATCTCGGTCTAACTAATGCTTTATACAGTTTGATTGTTCCTTGCTCCTATGTTTAATATTTCTTTTTATCATACCTGATATTGCCTTTTTCACTGCTACCTGGACTTGCTCACTCACTTGACCTGTATGATCTATTATAACCCCTAGGTTCCTTTCCTTTTCTATCTTCCTAATATTATTCTCTTTCATCCTAGATTTACATTCCATATTGAATCTATCCATGTGAATGGGTGTACATTTATCTACTTAACTTAACATCTTTATACTGGTTTAGAAGACTGTAGAGCATGTTTATATCCAGTTTCTTGGAGAAATATGTGAGTCTATCTAAATAGACTCTAACACTATAACTAAGTATACCCAGTTAGGCGCCATCTTTATGCTGCTTTCAACAAACCACATACCATCATTCAGACCATTCTAGAATCTAAACCTGACCTCAATATATCCACGTCTGCTTTAGATGACACACCTGTGCATAGATTTGTGTCATTCGTTCAGTCGGGCTATTGCAAACAGAACTCAAAAAGACTTCACTGAATAGGAACAGATGGAGAGCATCTCTAAAACAAACACCCAAAATCCCACCATGGAAAAAAGCCAAGTCACCTGAGAGGGAATAGGGAAAAATGGAACTCAGACAGATTGAGAAAGGAAATTTATTACAGAAGAATATTTTAGGAGGGTATACCCACCAGAAACATGGACATACGTATATACAGATGGCTCATCTAACAAAACCACATCAAATGGAGGTGGAGGGGTCTATTACAGACTAAGAAATGGAGAAGAAAAAACTTGAGTATTAACAACAGGAACATACTCCAATAACTTTCGTGCAGAAGCAGAGGAACTGAAGGCCGAAGCTAAGCTTGTAATCCAAGATAAAGATATCCACCAAGAAAACAACACAAAGATGAAGATCTCGAGCAATGTATGTTCTCCCTGACACAGCTCTCAGCAGAAAACCAAAGGTTGGTCATACAGTGGATCCCATCCCACTGTAATATTGAAGGCAATGAAGCTGCAGACAAACTAGCAAAGTGTGGAGAAGCATCCCCACAAACAGACCTGAGCATCACATATAATGAGGCCAAGACCATAATTAAAGCCAACTTCAGGGGAAAATGGGCTGATCAACACCCCGACTTCCGAAAAGAAGACAGCTACTTTAATTTAACTAGAGAAGAGCAATTCATCATCTTCAGACTGAGAACTGGGCATAGCAGACTCAAGGGTCATCTTCAGACTGAGAACTGGGCATAACAGACTCAAGGGTCATCTTCAGACTGAGAACTGGGCATAACAGACTCAAGGGTCATCTTCAGACTGAGAACTGGGCATAACAGACTCAAGGGTCATCTTCAGACTGAGAACTGGGCATGACAGACTCAAGGGTCATCTTCAGACTGAGAACTGGGCATAACAGACTCAAGGGTCATCTTCAGACTGAGAACTGGGCATAACAGACTCAAGGGTCATCTTCAGACTGAGAACTGGGCATGACAGACTCAAGGGTCATCTTCAGACTGAGAACTGGGCATGACAGACTCAAGGGTCATCTTCAGACTGAGAACTGGGCATAACAGACTCAAGGGTCATCTTTACAAATTGAGGATTGGGACAGATGTTCATGTGGGAAGCATAGCATGACCGTGGAACACATCCTACAAAGCTGCACGCTCTAGCAGGAAAAGAGAGAACAATACTGGCCTCGTGAGACAGATATGAGACTAAAGCTGTATGGAGATGAAACAGCCTTACAAACAACGGTGTCCTTTGTAAGAGAAACCGGGACCTTGATCTGATGATGAATGAGAAAGAAGAAGAAGAAGAAGAAGAAGAGCATCTAGTGTGGTCCTATGCTCAAAGGGGAACCAAATGGATACATGGTGATGGATACATGTTGATGGATACATTAGTTACAATTTTAATATTTTATAAATGCTACGGGTCATGATTATTGGGTAAATGAAGCATGATTTGTGTGGTGAGGCTTGATCAAGGTCCTGTGTGGCTCATTGGACAAAACATGTTTACCTCTTTCTGGCTTACAGCGTGGTTTCCGTGTGACCATGAGCTTACAGCATGGATTCCATGTGACCATGAGCTTACAGCATGGATTCCATGTGACCATGAGCTTACAGCATGGATTCCATGTGACCATGAGCTTACAGCATGGATTCCATGTGACGATGAGCTTACAGCATGGTTTCTGTGGTCCCATGAGGTTATAGCTAAGTTTCCATGTGCCCATGAGGTTACAGCGTGGTTTCTGTATGCCCATGAGATTACAGTGTGACTATGAGCTTACAGCGTGGTTTCTGTATGCCCATGAGATTACAGTGTGACTATGAGCTTACAGCATGGTTTCTGTAGTCCCATGAGGTTACAGCGTGGTTTCTGTATGCCCATGAGATTACAGTGTGACTATGAGCTTACAGCGTGGTTTCCTTGTGCCCATGAATGTCTGTGGTACTGCTGCTGCCACTTTTCTGTCGATGAACTTCCACGGAAAAAGTAATGCGGTTCTCGGCAGGGATGTCCTCCCCAGAAGTACCTCCTTGGTGTCCCTCAAGGCCGTTCGTAATGGCAGGACTAGTGGTCCTTGCTGGAAGGGCTCTACTGACATCTGGAGATGCCCTGGTCTTCACAGGTTCGATGACTGGGTATGGACGCATGGGTGGTGTCTCGACAGGTGTAAAACATCTCATGATTAGATCCGAACTGTTGTCCCTCAGAGACACAATCTGTGTGTTAGCTGGCATCCACGAAGCATTGTGCTTGTCTCTAGGGGACACAGGAGACACCGGCGGGCTCACAACAGATAGCTTTCTGACTCTCCCACTCACATTTCCTTGTTCAGTATCACTTTGACCCCCTATTGTCAAACAAGATGGCATGCAGTCCGACTTTTGCTTGCTTATATCAGCTCCCAAATTACCATCCCTTAGGTTTGGCACACTCACGTCATTCTCTTGGCTATCCTGCCAACCCTTTCTCACTATGTAATGGTCTTTATTTTGCAGACCGCTTGCCCCATTTATATTTGTACTATCACAATGATTCTGTTGTCCTTCATTTTCCCTTTGGTTTGGTTGTTCTACCCTGTCATTTGAATTTCTGCTACTGGTTCCTCCGCTGACGTTTCCGCTGTTCTTGGAGGTTTCACACTTAATGATGCCACGCACATCTCTTCCAATTTCATTTCCCTCACTTGATCCACAGTTGCCATTCTCCTGCATGCCATGTGCTTCTGAAAATGAAATCAAAATAACGAACATACAGTGTATTTATCTGGCTGAATTTACATATCAGGAGTAAAAATGGTTATCCATAGAGAACATTTTAAAAAATCTGGCTTTTTAACCCTCCTCTGTCCCATGTCCACTTTTTATTGATCCCTCCTCCCCCTTACAAATGCCCCACCCCCACATGACCTTGATAAAATACACAAGCTTAAATGTTATAATTACCTACCTATACTGTAGACTATATTATACTGTCAATAGTACATTGGTCCTGTCAATATTCCTCTATGTTTGTGACACATGGACAATTACAGCTGACCTTCAGCGGAGGCTACAGGCCTTGGAGATGAGATGTTTCCGAAGACTTCTAAACATCACGTACAAAGATCGAGTTACAAACGAGGAAATACGAGATAGAATTACACAGCAATAGGGCCTTTTGAAGACCTCTTGACAACTGTCAAAAGAAGGAAACTCGCTTAGTACGGTCACATATCGAGATCAAATGGTCTTGCAAATATGGTCCTGCGTGGAAAGGTGCGAGGCAGATGATGAAGAGGTCGTCCCAAAAAGAGGTGGGAGGACACCATAAAAGAATGGACCAATCTATGACCATATGAGGCACGGGCAGCGGCCGCTGACTGAGAGTGATGGCATGGAGTTGTGAGGATGTCTTCATGTGTGCCCCAATGTGTGCCTCTATCTTTCATAAACCAGTACATACCTGACTCAAGATTCTCTCTGACTCAAGATTCTCTCTGACTCAAGATTCTCTCTGACTCAAGATTCTCTCTGACTCAAGATTCTCTATCTCCCATAAACCAGTACATACCTGACTCAAGATTCTCTCCCATAAACCAGTACACACCTGACTCAAGATTCTCTCCCATAAACCAGTACACACCCGACTCAAGATTCTCTCCCATAAACCAGTACATACCTGACTCAAGATTCTCTCTCATAAACTAGTACATACCTGACTGAAGATTCTCTCCACCTTGCAAGCTACCTTCCATTCGTGATGCCTCACGGCTTCTTCTATTTACGTTTCCTTTCGCAACGTCGCTTTCCTCAATTTCATCATTTCCATCATCATCGTCTTGCTTCTCATCTAATATAATCTTTTCTCTACCCTCCTCATTCTTGTCATCAACTAAACTCTCGACCTGCCTCTGCGGTGACTGATGATTCCACTCGGCCTGTTTCCAGTTGTCGATCCCGTACCGTTCAATGAGTAACTGCTCGTCATCTTCATTGTCAGCACCACCAATATCATCATCATCGTCATCAAAACTGCTGATTGTTAAGGCATCGTGTAGAACTTCAGACAAGGACACCTGGTGAGATATTCACTTTCAGATTAATGTGAAATGGTGACTAATTTCAAACTACAACGGACTGAAATACATTTAAGTAAATGTGGTTTTAAATAGGAAGGGATAGTCAAACTGTATAAAGCATTAGTTAGACAGAGATGGAGTACTGTGTACAGGTGTGGAGTCCTTATCGTAGAGGAGATATAAACATGCTGGAAAGGATACAAAGACGAGCGACAAAGCTGATAGTGGGATTCCAGAATTACAGTTATGAGGAAAGACTCAGAAAAACAGGCCTACAGTGTCTAGAAAAGAAGATAATTCGAGGTGACTTAATAAAGGTTGATAAGAAAATAAAGGAAAAAAACCTTTCACTGTCTGGTCTGATTGATAAGATTTGCGTGTTTAACCCCTTATATTCTGGCCGAATTGATAAAATGAATGTTTTAACTCTTTTGTAGTTGGGCCAAAGGGTAGAAGCCCATAGGCCGCTGGATCAATAACCAGCAAACAATCCAACCAACCCCATACAGTCCAGCCTAATTGATTAGATTTGTGCCTTAACCTTTTAGAGTTTGGTCTAACTGATTAGATTCTTGACATGTCCCTTTAGAGTCTGGTCTAACTGATTAGAATCTTGACATGACCCTTTAGAGTCTGGTCTAACTAATTAGATTCTTGACATGACGCTTTAGAGTCTGGTCTAACTAATTACATTCTTGACTTGACGCTTTAGAGTCTGGTCTAACTAATTAGATTCTTGACATGGCCCTTTAGAGTCTGGTCTAACTGATTAGATTCTTGACATGACCTTTTAGAGTCCTGCCTAATTGATAAGACTCATGAGTCAACCCTTTACTGTCCGGCCTAATCTCATGAGTCAACCCTTTACTGTCCGGCCTAATCTCATGAGTCAACCCTTTACTGTCCGGCCTAATCTCATGAGTCAACCCTTTACTGTCCGGCCTAATCTCATGAGTCAACCCTTTACTGTCTGACCTAATCTCATGAGTCAGCCCTTTACTGTCTGACCTAATTGATAAGACTCATGAGTCAACCCTTTACTGTCTGGCCTAATCTCATGAGTCAACCCTTTACTGTCCGGCCTAATCTCATGAGTCAACCCTTTACTGTCCGGCCTAATCTCATGAGTCAACCCTTTACTGTCCGGCCTAATCTCATGAGTCAACCCTTTACTGTCCGGCCTAATCTCATGAGTCAACCCTTTACTGTCCGACCTAATTGATAAGACTCATGAGTCAACCCTTTACTGTCCGGCCTAATCTCATGAGTCAACCCTTTACTGTCCGACCTAATCTCATGAGTCAATCCTTTACTGGCCGGCCTAATCTCATGAGTCAACCCTTTACTGTCCGGCTTAATCTCATGAGTCAACCCTTTACTGTCCGACCTAATTGATAAGACTAATGAGTCAACCCTTTACTGTCCGGCCTAATCTCATGAGTCAACCCTTTACAGTCTGACCTAATTGATAAGACTCACGGGTGAGCCCTTTACAGTCCGACCTAATTAATAAGACTCATGAGTCAACCCTTTACTGTCCGGCCTAATTGATAAGACTCATGAGTCAGCCCTTTACAGTCCGGCCTAATTGATAAGACTCATGAGTCAGCCCTTTACAGTCCGACCTAATTGATAAGACTCATGGGTGAGCCCTTTACAGTCCGACCTAATTGATAAGACTCACGAGTGAGCCCTTTACTTTCCGGCCTAATTCATAAGAATCATGACTTAACCCTTCACAGTCCGGCCTAATTACTAAGACTCATGCCGTAAGACACAGATCTAATCAGTCAGGCTAGACTACAGATGGTTCAACTTGGTAATGCTCTGACGACTAACTGTTAACGATAACGATGATAAGTAACCTTACATCATCTGAGCTGTCATCAAACATTGGTTCATCATTGTCATCATCTGTGTCATAACCATTGTTCGTCTGATCCACAGGATGGTCAGAACTCACAGAGAGATTCTGGGAAAAGTCTGATGGTTGACTGGACAGCCTAAAGCTGTGACTACGGGGTGGTGTCAGGTGGTGAAGATTTGAAGCAGATGCACTCAGCCTATGACTATGAGATCTAAAAATAGAAATTATGGTACATTTTTATGTAGAAATGAGATCTAAAAATAGAAATTATGGTACATTTTTATGTAGAAATGAGATCTAAAAATTGAAATTATGGTACATTTTTATGTATAAATGAGATCTAAAAATATAAATGATTTTACACTTTCATATAAATATGAAGGGGAAGGCGTGGCCTAGTGGTTAAGTGGCACGGCTCACAATCCGAAGGTGCTGGGTTTGATCCCCATCACAGCACCGGCCGTTACCCCGGGGAAGCAAATCTTTAGAAAATGCAGGAGGAAGCGGACCCTTACATAAATATGTAACAGTTCCCGCCGGAGCAGAGAGTTTAGGACAGGGGTGATGTGGTTGCTGATAACAAAGGTACCTGAATGCGTGTCAAGGTCACTCACCATCTCAACAAAGGAGAACAGAGTTGGGGCAAAGAATGTGGACAGGTAGGAGCTGACCACTGGCCTTCCGATTTGGGTAGGGAGAGAATGATTGACAGACGGATTGGCAGCGGGGCTTGCTGCGAGAGAATAAGTGACAGGTGTGCAAAGTGTTTCGTTCCAATAAGACTGAATATAGCCATCCCCTGAGATCCATTGGTCAAGCTCTGACTTTGCTTGAGTGTATATAACTTGAGACAAAGTTTAGCTCAGGAGGCTGGATGAAGAGGAGGGATAGAGAGATGATATCGAGAGAGAGAGAGAGAGACTGAATTTAGATAGTATGTTTAACTCACCGACTTAGATAGAGGAGCGATTGATAGACTGTTGTACGAATGTTAGTGATAGAACAGGATCGCTCAAGTAGGTGTGTGAGTTTTGTATTAAGTGATAATCTGAACGTTGTGTTGTAAGCAGGACACAATGTGAACGAGGTATGTCCAGATTGCTCGCCTGAGGGGATTTGAGTGAGGAAGAGTATTTGATAAGGTGTGTTGAGGACGCAGTTAAGGCGAGGTGTGTGTGACGTAATTGCAAGGCAATAGAACTGGGTTTAGATAGTTGGGAATTCCATCAATAGCTTATGCTTAAAATTTCCGCTTTAGTTAATATTTATATTAACTTATATATAACATAGGAATAATTAGTTAAGATGATATGTATTGTATTGTGTTTGTAATTTCACTACTCATTTTTCTGGTATGAGTATTATGTAATAAATATGTCATCTGCTGTGTAATATATTATTTGCAGTGTGTGGTCATGATGATGTGGATGAGTGTGAGAATGTTCTAAGTTAGAATAACGGCCAGGGCAAACAGTGGGGTCTGTTACAAAATGCATGCTGAAGTCGGATGCACTGGGCCGACAGGCTGCAAAATAAAAACACAGTGCAACGCACACATCCTTGGGGATTAGAAAAATAAGGCGAACACAAATAAAAAAAAAAATTTGAATATGAGATATAAAAATACAGAATATTGCATATTTTTACATCTAAAATAAAAATTATTGTACATTTTTATGTAGATGTCAGATCTAAAAATATAAATTATTGTACATTTTTATGTAGATGTCAGATCTAAAAATAAAAATTATTGTACACTTTATTTGTAGGTACGAGATCTGAAAGTGTAAACTAATTTGTATCTTCTTTAGTACTCAGACCATGGCTATGAGATATACTAATAAAAATGTATGTTTCCTTAATTTATTATAAAGCACATTTCATTCAATCATATGCATAGAGCAGGTGATATGGACCTATTCTTTCTTACTGGATAAAGGTTTCTGGATACACATGGGTGGCCTCTTCTTATTACATGTTCAATGTCCCAGATTACCCAGATTTCTACCGGAAATAATACATGGTGGAAAATCGGGGCTCAACAGAATCCAAGGGACCTCAATGGTTGCTTTTCAGTGACCACCCTCCCATTGTGTAATTACAAGGAACGAGAGTGCTGGTGACCTGCCCGAAATAGGTGGCAAGATAGATCTGCTCTTCAAATGTGAGCCTGCCTTGCCGAGGTTGGAGAACTTGCAACGATCCTGCAAGCTTTTCCAGTGGCAGTCTTACTTCTGGCAAGGTCACCCAAGCTGGACACATCCTTGGAGAGGGGCCAGACTAAGGGGCAGGTGGAGCCCTATAAGTCAGGTCAGGTCATCCCGTAACCGGTGAGGTTGTTGGGACACACATGAAAACATCCTCACAACCCTATGCCACCCCTCTCTGTCAGCAACCACTGCCTGTGCCTCTTCTGGTCGGAGATTGGTCTATTCTTTTATGTTGTCCTCCCACCTCTTTTTGGGCCGGCCTCTTCGTCGTCTGCCTTGCACCTTTCCATGGGGGATCGTATTTGCAAGACCATTTGATCTCGATATGTGACCGTACCAAGCGAGTTTCCTTCTTTTGACAGTTGCCAAGAGGTCCTCAAAAGGCCCTTTAGATGTAGCGGCAAAACCAACCTGCAAATGGAATACACTCTGGACTATATTAATCCACTCCCACTCCATGGGTTAAAAGCATTCTTGTCTCGTTCTTTGATGTTTATCCACATCAATTATAAATTATCCCCATGGATAATGAAAAGAAGCAGGCCAGTGAACATTACACCTCTGACTCTTTGTGCTGATCTCCCAGGTGGTAGGAGAATGCCAGATGTATCGTCACTATACATGAACTGGCATGAATAACTGAGGAACGATGAGATGGTCGACTCAGATGTGTGTGCTACAACCCTGGCAGGTCGTAACGATTCTGAAACACCAACACACTTGACTTCTTCCCGTTGGGAATGCTCCAAAGATGTGTTCATACCCTCATCTGTCTTTGACACCATGAAGCCTCAAAGCAACATCTCTGCAAATGCCAACTGAGGAAGGCGTGTGTTCTTTTGTCCGGGAGTCAATGGGCTGTAAAGATCAACCAAATCACAACTAAAGTGATTATATCATCATAACTTAACTTAATAATTTCCTTGATAAAAAATCTGCATCCAATCTATTCTTGAATGCGTTAATTGAGCCTGCCGCCATTATTTCTTAAGCAATGCATTTCAAGCAATCCCCACTCTCTGACTAAAAAAAATTTTAAAAAAATAAAATAAAATGACAACAAATTTATTAAATACATCAATCATTATCACCATCATCTTCATCATCATCAGAATTTTGGTATCTGAGCCAGGCCTGTCCGTGTTTCTCTACTTTAAACTACCTTCAGAAGGGTCACCTGAGTTTTTGGTCCTATGCTTCCATTGGAATAGCCCATCATCAAATTAGTCAACTGCCACGTACAAGGGATGATGGCACCCTCATCAGACAGTTTTGATGTAACTTCCGCTGTATTTGGATTATAGTGAGGAAGAAACTGTGCTGGTCATCAACCTCACTCTCTGGTCCCGAACTACCATGGACCAGTGGCAAGACATAAGTCGAGATGACTGAAGATAACTCCGGAAGCAGGCTATCTGGTCTCCCCTCCCTCGAGACAAGGGGTAGCTTGAAACTTACGGGATTCAATCACCCACTACTTTGGTTCATCGCTTTGAGAGATGAGTACCTGACCTCTCAGCCACAGCCATCAACTTCATCATCACCATCATAGAAAAGGTTCCTCAACTAAAATAAAGACACACATTCAACCAGCTAATAACTGCACATACGCAACCTGCTTGCCTTTTGGGATCCATCTGGTCTCTCACCTTGAATGAGGCCTCTGTAGGCTTCTGCGACTGCCCCTCAGACTTGGATTCAGATGTTTGACAAAGTTAGAATCTGGATCCATGATTTGTATGACAGTCTGCACAAGTTTTGGAGTTTCTGGTGGGGTTTTGATGATCTCCTCCGCTTGAACTTTCCGTTTCTTTTTCTCCATCTTGGCATTGGCTTTCAGCAGTTTTCTATAAAAAAAAAAAAAAACTGCAATTTTATAAAATGTTAACAAGGGATAGGTCAATTGTAGGGTTTCTCAATGTATAATCTGCTGAATCCTAGAATTAAGTGAAAGGTCTCTAAGGGTTGAGTGAAAGGTCATTAGAGGTTCAGTGAAAGGTCTCTAGGGGTTGAGTGAAAGGTCATTAGAGGTTGAGTGAAAGATCTCTAGGGATTGAGTGAAGGGTCATTTGAGGTTGAGTGAAAGGTCTCTAAGGGTTGAGTGAAAGGTTTCTAGGGGTTGAATGAAAGGTCCTCAGAGGTTCAACTCAACTTTACTTTATACTGGTTTAAAAGATTCTGCAGAATCTGTATACAACCTGTTCCATTTACCTCACCTTGTTCTAAAAGCTATGCGCATCCAATCTATTCTTAAATGCATTAATTGTCCCTGCCTCTACTGCTTCCTATGGGAATGCATTCCAAGCACTCACCACTCTCTGACTAAAAAAATATTTCCAGATATCTTCTTCTTCTTCTTCTGCGTACACAGTCAGACAGTAACCATTATTTTTTCGAAAAAAGCGGCGGTCATCCTGAGACTCTCGCCACTACCATAGAGCTTGTCTTGCAGTTCCACTGGTGATGGCCACATCTGCTCTCTCTGATCCTCGTATGTCGGGCAGTTCTGCAGCAGATGTTCAGTGGTCATTTTACCAGTACCGCACGGGCATTCGTCGGTACACCCTATCTTCAATTTGTTGAATAGGTGGTACCTCAGTCTGTTGTGGCCAGTGCGAAGTCTGAAGACAACGACCTGCACTCTTCGGTTCAACTGGTAATAGGCATCGTTTTTGGTGTAACCAGTATGTTCGGTTTCCCATTTGGTCATGTATCTGGCTTTGATAAGCCGTTTTGACTCTTCGTACGTCATACTGGTATCTGTTTGTGGTAGCCTTGCACCTTCTTTTGCCTTCCAGATATCTAATTTGGACCTTTCTTTAGTTAATTTGTAGCTTTGCCCTCTTGTTCTCAGAGGAATGGATAAATTAGACTATAACAAGTTTTTTAAAATACAGCCACCCACAAGAACAAGAGGGCATAGTTACAAATTAACTAAAGAAAGGTCCAGATTAGATATTAGGAAATATTTTTTTAGTCAGAGAGTGGTGAATGCTTGGAATGCATTGCCAGGGAAGGTAGTGGAGGCAGGGACAGTTAATGCATTTAAGAATAAATTGGATGTGCATAGCTTTTCGGGCAAGGTGATGTAAATGAAACTGGTTGTATACAGACTCTGCAGGGTCTTCTAAACCAGTATAAAGACGTTAAGTTAAGTTCTTGTAGGTGGTTGTATTTTGAAAAACTTGTTATAGTCTAATTTATCTGTTCCTCTGACCATCTTATAAACCTGTATTAAATCACCCCAAATTCTTCTCTTTTCTAGACACTGTAGGCCAGTTTTTCTGTCTTTCCTCATAACTGTAATTCTGGAATCCCACTATCAGCTTTGTCGCTCTTTTTTGTATCCTACGGTAAGGACTCCACAGCTGTACACAGTACTCCAATCTAGATCTAACTAATGCTTTATACAGTTTGACTATCACTTCCTTGCTTCTATGTTTAATATTTCTTTTTATCATACCTAACATTGCATTTGCCTTTTTCACTGTTACCTGAACTTGCTCACTCACTTTACCTGTATGATCTATTATAACCCCTAGGTCCTTTCCTTTTTCTTCATTCTAATATTGTTCTCGCCCATTCTGTAATTATGTTCCATATTGGATCTACCCATGTTGATGACTATACATTTATCTACATTAAACTCCATTTACCATTTTATAGACCAGTCTCAAATTTTATTTCAGTGAAAGTTCTCTAGGGTTCATAGAACAATTACTTGGCTTTAGCTGGACAGTAATAGAATTTCTAGCTCAGCTATTTCTATCCTAAACGTACTTAGTAGAGCCCTATTCTAGACTTTCTTAGTTGAACCATAACTTAGACTTTCATAGTTGAACCATAACTTAGACTGTCTTAGTTGAGCCATTTCCATATCCTAGACTTTCTTAATTGAGCCATAATAGATTGTCTTAGTTGAACCATATCCTAGACTTTCTTAGTTGAGCCATATCCTAGACTTTCTTAGTTGAGCCATAGACTTACTTAGTTGAGCCATATTCTAGACTTACTTAGTTGAGCCATAACTTAGACTTTCTTAGTTGAGGCATTTCCATATCCTAGACTTACTTAGTTGAGCCATATCCTAGACTTACTTAGTTGAGTCATATTCTAGACTTGCTTAGTTGAGCCATAACTTGGACTTTCTTAGTTGAGCCATATCCTAGACTTACTTAGTTGAGCCATATCCTAGACTTACTTAGTTGAGCCATATCCTAGACTTACTTAGTTGAGCCATATCCTAGACTTACTTAGTTGAGCCATATCCTAGACTTACTTAGTTGAGCCATATCCTAGACTTACTTAGTTGAGCCATATTCTAGACTTACTTAGTTGAGCCATATCCTAGACTTACTTAGTTGAGTCATATTCTAGACTTGCTTAGTTGAGTCATAACTTGGACTTTCTTAGTTGGGCCATAACTTAGACTTTCTTAGTTGAGCCATAACTCAGACTTACTTAGTTGAGCCATATCCTAGACTTACTTAGTTGAGCCATATCCTAGACTTACTTAGTTGAGCCATATCCTAGACTTACTTAGTTGAGCCATATCCTAGACTTACTTAGTTGAGCCATATCCTAGACTTGCTTAGTTGAGCCATATTCTAGACTTACTCACTAAGTTCACACATTTCTAGCTTGACAACTAAGATAGAAGCCCTACAACTTTTATATTTATTTTACAAAAATGTTATAGCACACCATTTACCTTACACTACATAGTTGAAGAAATAAATAAACAGGAATGCATCGATTATCCGACACCGTTTTCCAAGAACGTTAAGTAACATAAGAACTTACTTTGCTCTCCTCTTTAGTAAGGCTTGTGCATCCGGATACTCCGTCATTGCCATCTCAAAGTCGTGCTTGGACAAAGTGAAGACGTTTGTGTACCCTTTACTTCGGACGTCTGCTGTACGGCGGTTTCCACGGCCAGACATGGCAAGTAGACTACGAGGGAGGAAACACTTAGGAGATTATTGTACAATATGATTCTTCTCACTCGACATTGTTTTTTTATGTTTACATATGTAGTAGAAAGCACAGGCATGGTCATGGGCTTTTTTATGACTAGTCTTCAAAAGTTCCGATGGCTGGGACACACTCGGAAGATGGAGGATGGCAGAATACGAAAGGATCTTCTCTAAGGGGAATTGCATGTAGGGAAAAGGTCTCCGGGCCGGCCCCTAATTCGGTCTTAGACAGCCATCTCAGAGCCGAGATCCTGCTTCCATCTCCATTCTCGCAGGGGAGGTTATTCCTCTGCATGCCCCACTCTCAACTGCAACAACCTGTCCTCTCACTCTAGCGGAGAAACCTAAACTAGATATATTCTTCCTTTTCGTTCGTTCTCAATCTCCCGCTACCAAGCCCTGAAAAGGACTTTGTAAGTAGCAGGATGTAGTCCGGAGAACGGAATGCGCTGTCTCGTAATTTACAGCTTGACTGATATTTGCACGTTTTGGTCCAGCACATTACTTCAGCAGGCATTTTTTAGTGTAGGGTTAGTCTTCCCTATATGATCCCTTCACCTTAGCCAGTCTGCCCTGTGCAGCCTGTTATCCAGGATCACCGCATGGAGATGTAGAAGGATCTTGGCAGCTCTGGTTCGCTGGCCCTGACACCAACAGTCAGCTATAGGTCGCTGACCGCTGCAGCTCATGCACTACTCAGCATTTTGATCAAAACCAGAGATCTCACTTTGTAGCAACGATTTATCAGTATAGGTGATGACAATAGTACTCGGGTGGTTAACCTCGAGCTCTGTTTACCCCTGCCAATCTGGCCATGAGACTCGTGTCCACTGGTCACTTTTTTGACAAAATTACATGACGGATTTAAAACTGGTTGTCTACAGACTCTGCAGAGTTTTCTGAGATTTTCTGTGGTTGAGAGCTTAGGCATCAGCCTTGTAAAGCAATGAATAGAAAAGGTGGGTGATCGAATCCCGCAAGTTTTAAGTGGCCCATTGTCTCACTGGAGGTGGGACCAGAGTGCCTGCATCCTGAGTTACCTCCTTGACTTATGTCTTGCCACTGGTCATGGTAGCTGAGGACCAGAGAGTGAGGTTGATGACCAGCGCAGTTTCTACCTCACTATAATCAAAATACAGCGCAAGTTACATCATCAAGACAAAACTGTCTGCTGATGTCATATCATCACTTGCGTTGGGTAACTAACAAACTTTCAAAGTGGGACATGTTGTACTAAAATTTGATGTGTTGAGTCAAAAGGTGCAGCTATCGCAGCTCCTCTGTAAACTACAACACAACGTAATGTACTTTTCAGGACGAATACTGAAGAAGCAGAAGAATAAAAAGAAGTACCTCCTTACCTGATTTCCCCAAAGACACTGCCCTCATATAAAGTGGCTAGGACTGTCTCTCCATCCTCTCCACCCACAACCTCCACCTGGCCCTGTGTTACAATGTACATCTCTCTGCCAACCTCGCCCTGAGGATATTACAGAGAAACAAAATGTGTACTGTGTTCCAGTGCTACTGTAATAGTGAACAAAAACACATATATGTAAAAGCTTAATGGCCCACATTAGGACACCAACAAATTAGTAATCGTTCAGTGACCCACATTAGCCCACACAAAAATAAGTAATCATTCAGTGACCCACATTAGCACACAAAAAAATAAGTAATCATTCAGTGACCCACATTAGCACACACAAAAATAAGTAATCGTTCAGTGACCCACATTAGCACACACAAAAATAAGTAATCGTTCAGTGACCCACATTAGCACACACAAAAATAAGTAATTGTTGAATGATGTCCCTACGACCTCTTGCGGTTATGGGAAACGCAAGACACACAACAATAGATCCCCCTCCGCTGCCTTTAGAATAGGTTTATGGAAACGGCTTCGGGAGTAAAACCTGAGGAAAAATCTGCATCCTGTGCTATCTCCAGTCATCTCGATAATGTCTTGCCACTGACCAGGGGTAGCCCAGGACGAGAGAGTGAGGTTGATAAAAGGTGCAGTTTCTTCCTCACTTTAATCCAAATCACAGCGCAAGTCACCCATTTCAGCGGATACAGCAAGAGAAACGACTGTCCACATGGCTGAACAGAGAGAGTGGTCTTCATTACTTGTGATGGACAAACATTATCAATCGAATGTTGAACAGGGAAAATCCTGGCAGATCGTACCCTCAAAGCTAGAGATTATTTCTTTAGAGATGGCGTTTGAATTTAAATAAGCTGCAACTGCATACAATGTCTCTGCTTTGTTTACCTTTTTACAAATGAAGTCTCCCGGCAGATAGAGAATAGGTCTCAGCTTGAGTACAAGGTCGTACAGAAGATTTCTCTCACAATCTTGAAATAACTGAACTTTTGACAGGGTGTTGAAATGAACATTTATAGCCAGGTCTGTCTGCAGCTTTTTTGGCAGTGAACAGACTAACGATCTCTCATCTGTGAGAGAGAAAGAACAAAATACGTTTATTTATTTAGGTCGCCTGGGAAAGAAACAATCAGTTCAGATCAGAAAGACAGAATCAGTTCAGATCAGAAAAACAGAATCAGTTCAGATCAGAAAGACAGAATCAGTTCAGATCAGAAAGACAGAATCAGTTCAGATCAGAAAGACAGAATCAGTTCAGATCAGAAAGACAGAATCAGTTTAGATCAGGAAAGAAAGAATTAGATCAGAAAGAAAGAATGCATCAGTTCAGATCAGAAAGAAAGAATCAGTTCAGATCATGAATGAAAGAATCAGTTCAGATCAGATCAGGAAAGAAAGAAACAGTTCAGATCATGAAAGAAAGAATCAGTTCAGATCAGAAAGAAAGAATCAGTTCAGATCATGAAAGATAGAATCAGTTCAGATCAGGAAAGAAAGAAACAGTTCAGATCAGACAGAAAGGTTCAGTTCAGATCAGAAAGAAAGAAACAGTTCAGATCAGAAAGAAAGAATCAGTTCAGTTCAGATCAGGAAAGAAAGAAACAGTTCAGATCAGAAAGAAAGAATCAGTTCAGATCAGATCAGGAAAGTAAGAAACAGTTCAGATCTGAAAGAAAGAATCAGTTCAGTTCAGATCAGAAAGAAAGAATCAGTTCAGATCAGAAAGAAAGATTCAGTTCAGTTCAGATCAGAAAGAAAGAATCAGTTCAGTTCAGATCAGAAAGAAAGATTCAGTTCAGTTCAGATCAGAAAGAAAGAATCAGTTCAGTTCAGATCAGAAAGAAAGAATCAGTTCAGATCATGAAAGAAAGAACAGATCAGATCAGGAAAGAAAGAGATCAAGAAAGAACCAATTTAGTCATTCTTAAGTGGGCATATCAGAACAGGAATATAGAACAATAGCTTCGTCAGAACAGGAGTATAGAACAATAGCTTCGCCAGAACACAGACAATAGCCTTGTTAGAACAGGAGTATAGAAAGACAGCAATCAGAACAATAGGCCCATCAGAACAGGAATATCAAACAAAAGCCTCATCAGAACAGGAGTATAGAACAATAGCTTCGTCAGAACACAGACAATAGCCTTGTCAGAACAGGAATATAGAAGAATAGCCTTAATGACCTAACCTCAAACTGAGCAGAAGTGAACTGAAAGAAGATCAAAACATCCTTACCAATTGTTTTCTGTTGTTGCCAGTTGTACAAAAACCATTCTCTGACTTTGTCTTTCATCTCCTTTGGGAGATTAATGGACTGCATGTACCAGAGACAAGAGTCCATTTTCTTGCGATAGTTATCCTTAACCATTGTAGCAGCTTCTACGATGTCTCGAATCTAAGAAAATAATGGTAATTGTGCCTGGATTAAGATCGCACCACCATCACCATCACAACCCCAATCACCACGACAATCATCACCACCATCCCCAACATCACCACTACCACCACCACAGCTATTCTCACCTGCCCGCTCCCCCATCACCACCAACATTATCGCTAACGCCCCCAACATCATCACTAACACTACCACCATCACCACTAAAACTACCACCATCACCACCAACATCATCACTAACACTACCACCATCACCACCAACATCACTACCAACATCACCACCAACATCACCACCAACATCACCACCATCACCACTACCAACATCACCACCATCACCACCAACATCACCACCAACATCACTACCAACATCACCACCAACACTACCACCATCACCACCAACATCATCACTAACACTACCACCAACATCACCACCAATATCACTACCAACATCACCACCAACATCACTACCAACATCACCACCAACATCACTACCAACATCATCACTAACACTACCACCATCACCACCAACATCACTACAAACACTACCACCATCACATCCCCACCAACATCATCACTACCAACACTACCACCATCACCACCACCAACATCACTACCAACACTACCACCATCACCACCAACATCACTACCAACACTACCACCATCACCACCAACATCATCACCACCAACATCATCACTAACACTACCACCAACATCACTACCAACACTACCACCATCACCACCAACATCATCACTACCAACACTACCACCATCACCACCAACATCATCACTAACACTACCACCATCACCACCAACATCATCACCACCAATACTACCAACATCATCACCACCAACACTATCACCATCACCACCAACATCATCACTACCAACACTACCACCATCCCCACCAACATCATCACTAACACTACCACCAACATCACTACCAACACTACCACCATCACCACCAACATCATCACTAACACTACCATCATCACCACCAACACTACCAACATCATCACCACCAACACTACCACCATCGCCACCAACACTACCACCATCACCACCACCAACATCACTACCAACACTACCACCATCACCAACATCATCACCACCAACACTAACATCATCACCACCAACATCATCACTAACACTACCACCATCACCACCAACATCATCACCACCAACACTACCACCATCACCACCAACATCATCACCACCAACACTACCACCATCACCACCAACATCATCACTACCAACACTATCACCATCACCACCATCATCACTACCAACACTATCACCATCACCACCAACATCATTACCAACACTATCACCATCACCACCAACATCATCACCACCAACACTATCACCATCACCACCAACATCATCACCACCAACACTATCACCATCACCACCAACACTACCACCATCCCCACCAACATCATCACCACTAACACTACCACCACTAACACTACCACCACTAACACTACCACCATCACCACCAACATCATTACTAACACTACCACCATCACCCCCAACATCATTACTAACACTACCACCATCACCACCAACATCATTACTAACACTACCACCGTTACCACTACCCCTAACATCACCATGACTACTACCGCTAACATCACCATTACCACAGCTATCATTCGAATCGCGTCCGAAGACTAAATAAATCTGGGTCATGATTTTAATCGACAACCGCTTCTCCAGTTTATCCAGCTGTAAATGGGTACCTGACACATGAGTTAGGGAAAGTAAAAACAGCAAGGAAGGGCACTGGCCACCCCATCTCTCACAGGCTGTGACTCAGTACAATGGAGTCTTCAGAAACTCCATTTCCAACCAACTGAATTTCTGCTGAATTTCTACTTTTCATTTGAAATAAATAAAATATTAATAACTCAAAATCACAAATCCTGTTAGATGTTAATGAAAGATTCTATTTCTATTCTATTTCATTTTTTAAATAAATAAAATATTGATTGATTTCTGATTGGCATCCTGTCAGTCTCGAGAGACATTGGACCACGCTAGAGAGGGGACATTCAGTTGTTGACCTAACTTTCGTCACAAACGTTTCTAGTCTGCATCTTGATGCCTCCTGTCTTCCCCTGCCTGTAGACCAACACGCAAAGCCTGCCTCCAGCCAGGTCTGTCTTCAGCAAGTTCCTCCCAGTTGCGGGTGTTCATATCCAACGCCTTCAGGTCACGCTTGCAAACATCTTTGTAGCGGATGAAGTGTCTACCTTTTTTATTCTTGCCCGTGGTCAGCTCTTCGTAAAAGAAATAACGCCAAATCACAAATCCTGTTAGATGTTAACAAAAGATTCTTCTTCTTCTTCCTCGTTCATCTTCAGACTTCAACTTAAATACAGTGGACAGGACTGCAAAATATGTTCTGCCTTCATAGGGGCTGTACCGCAGGCACAAAGGTCTGTAGTGCCAATCTTGAACTTGTTGTACAGATGGTATCTAAGTCTGTTGTGACATGTGCGTCGCCGGAGAATTATCACCTGGTCTCGCCTGGAGAGTTGATGGTAGGCATCGTTTTCTATGTGGCCAGGGTGGTCTTTTTTCAATTTTGCACCGTACGTTGCCCTGATGAAAGCTTTTGTCTCATTGTATGTGATTTCTGTATCACTCTGCTGCGGCATTCCTCCCTCTCTGGCGAGTTTGTCTGCCTCCTCGTTGCCTGGAATGTTGCAGTGGGCTGGTATCCACTGGACTGTGCTTTTTTTGAAGCACTGGGACAGGCGTTCGAGCAAGTCTGCCAGAGCACCGAGTTTCTTTTTGTGCTGGTTCTTGAGCGCCATTAACACCGCGAGGGCGTCTGTGATAATAACTACTTGCTTTTCTGCCTGCTCCTTATGGTCTATAAGGGTTTTGGCTGCTTGTCTCAGGGCACTGGCTTCGGCACTGAAGTTGCTGCAGCGTCTTCCAGTGGCAAATGCTGCTGAGTATACTTTGCTTTTTAGTTTTAAAGTGATGCCTCCTCCCCAGTTTCCAATGGCATCTTTGGCTGAGCCATCTGTATAGGCGTGCGTCTAGGCTGTTGGATGAAATTGTTGGTTGATGTAATTTGTAACTGTGTTTTTTTCTGTTCCTCTGCGTCTTTAACAAAATATTATATTTTGCATTTGTTTATAAATACCACCATTACATGGTCAACAGCAAACATGCAAATATATAAATCTACGTTTATTGGTCTTCTTAGCTATAGTTGACTTGTACTTCAACAGGGGTAGATGCCCCCTGCCCAGGTCCCAGCTCTGGGGCGAAGTGTGAGGAGGGTTTCCTGCTTAGCAGCTTATTACTCCGCTGGGTTAGGACAATTGCTGCAGAGGGTGGTTAATGGATGTGCAAGTCCATCTTAATAGACTCAAACACTGCTGCTGAAGATGGATGTGTCGGACTGAAAGGTGCAAATATCGCAGTCAAGCTGTAAACTAATGACACAACGAATTCCATTTTCATGACGGCATTCTGCAACTTGCAAAGCCCTTTTCAGGGCTTAGTAACCGGAGAATGAGGATGAACGAAGAAGGAAAAGAAGAAAACGCTGTTGGCCCATTCAATTTAACATTGCTAAAAAAAAGGTTTTAAATCGTCATTCTCTTAAATAGACAACAGTAGCATATTTACCTGACCAATCAGCAAAGCGAACACAAAGACACCTGACAGCCAGTAGAAAGTCATGAAAATATATTCAAGTTTATTTGTGGGAGTTGGGTTATTTCCGATGGAAGTAGCTGTCTTTGTGGCCAGGTAGAAGCAACGGATATACCTATAGAAAGATACGAGGGACAGTCATTAAGTAACATCAATATTATCAATAACATTTATTACAACAGTACAAACCAGAAACTGTTTGTGACTTATTTTCGACACAGTCCATGGGCCTAGCAACACGCTTTGTCCACCTGCCCACTAGCTTGTGGATGTCCAACACATTTTGTCCACCTGTCCACTAGCTTGTGGATGTCCAACATGCTTTGTCCACCTGTCCACTAGCTTGTGGATGTCCAACACACTTTGTCCACTAGGTTGTGGATGTCCAACACGCTTTGTCCACTAGCTTGTGGATGTCCAACACATTTTGTCCACCTGTCCACTAGCTTGTGGATGTCCAACACATTTTGTCCACTAGCTTGTGGATGTCCAACACATTTTGTCCACCTGTCCACTAGCTTGTGGATGTCCAACACATTTTGTCCACTAGCTTGTGGATGTCCAACATGCTTTGTCCACCTGTCCACTAGCTTGTGGATGTCCAACATGCTTTGTTCACCTGTCCACTAGCTTGTGGATGTCCAACATGCTTTGTCCACCTGTCCACTAGCTTGTGGATGTCCAACACACTTTGTCCACTAGCTTGTGGATGTCCAACACACTTTGTCCACTAGCTTGTGGATGTCCAACATGCTTTGTCCACCTGTCCACTAGCTTGTGGATGTCCAACATGCTTTGTCCACCTGTCCACTAGCTTGTGGATGTCCAACACACTTTGTCCACTAGGTTGTGGATGTCCAACACGCTTTGTCCACTAGCTTGTGGATGTCCAACACATTTTGTCCACCTGTCCACTAGCTTGTGGATGTCCAACACACTTTGTCCACTAGGTTGTGGATGTCCAACACGCTTTGTCCACTAGCTTGTGGTTGTCCAACACATTTTGTCCACTAGCTTGTGGATGTCCAACACATTTTGTCCACCTGTCCACTAGCTTGTGGATGTCCAACACATTTTGTCCACCTGTCCACTAGCTTGTGGATGTCCAACACATTTTGTCCACCTGTCCACTAGCTAGTGGATGTCCAACACATTTTGTCCACCTGTCCACTAGCTTGTGGATGTCCAACACATTTTGTCCACCTGTCCACTAGCTTGTGGATGTCCAACACATTTTGTCCACCTGTCCACTAGCTTGTGGATGTCCAACACATTTTGTCCACCTGTCCACTAGCTTGTGGATGTCCAACACATTTTGTCCACCTGTCCACTAGCTTGTGGATGTCCAACACATTTTGTCTACCTGTCCACCAGCTTGTGGATGTCCAACACACTTTGTCTACCTGTCTACTAGCTTGTGGATGTCCATCACATTTTGTCCACCTGTCCACTAGCTTGTGGATGTCCAACACACTTTTTCCACCTGTCCACTAGCTTGTGGATGTCCAACACTTTGTTCACCTGTCCACTAGCTTGTGGATGTCCAACACACGTTGTCCACCTGTCCACTAGCTTGTGGATGTCTAACACACTTTGTCCACCTGTCCACTAGCTTGTGGATGTCCAGCACACATTGTCCACCTGTCCACTAGCTTGTGGATGTGCAACACACTTTGTCCACCTGCTCACTAGCTTGTAGATTTCCAACACAGTTTGTCCACCTGTCCACTAGCTTGTGGATGTCTAACAAATTTTTTCCAACTGTCCACTAGCTTGTGGATGTCCAACACACTTTGTCCACCTGTCCACTAGCTTTTGGATGTTCAACACACTTTGTCCACCTGTCCACTAGCTTGTGGACGTCCAACACACTTTGTCCACCTGTCCACTAGCTTGTGGATGCCATCTAGAAAACGTTTTTTGGTCTGATCTTTAACCAATTTTTCAGTTCCTCTATTACCTCGTGGAGCCGCGTAGTGCAGTGGTTAGCGCGCTGGCTTCGCATATGAGTGGTCCTGGGTTCATTTCTCAGTTGAGGCAGTAATGATTTTCAGACCGCAATGGCTCCCGGGTCGACCCAGCCTTAAATGGGTACCGGTTCAGTCCGGGAAGTAAAAGCGGCGAAGGAGAGGAGATGGCTACCGCCCTCATTTAACCGAGCCTTTGAAATGTGAGATCGCTAACACCTCACCCCCTACGGCAGTAATGCTATGTGTTACTTTACTTTACTATTACCTCATTGTCAGCTGCTTTGTGACCCCGACAACCTTGTGACCCCGACAACCTTGTGACCCCGACAGACATACAGTCAGATAGACAGGCAGAGAGACAGACAGACAAACAGACATATAGACAGTCATACAGAGAGACAGACATATAGATATATATAGAGAGATTGTTTGATGGATGGATGGATTTAAGCTGGCGGGTGAACAGGCAGACAGACAGATAAATAGAAGGATGCATGGATAGATGGATGGATAGATGATAATTAATGGATGGATTTGGGCTGGCGGGCGAACAGGCAGACAAACATATAGATAGATGGATTGATGAATGGATGGATGGATAGATATAGACAGCTGTCGTGGATGAAGTGTTATAGGCCTTATTACGAAGGCCACTTATGGTTTGTTAGATAAATGTGTCCATTTCTCTTCCTCGCTGTCTTTCTTCCCCTAAAATGAAGTCAGGCACCGCTGGATTGACAGGAGCGTGTCAGAAACGGGAACTGCACCTTGTAACGGGAACTGCACCTTGTAACGGGAACTGCACCTTGTACTTATTCCGCTACGCTAATCAGACGCCCCAGCATGTGATAAAAAGCGAATTTGAGGGGGGGGGGGGTTCTAGCAACCTCATAATGCATACTGTTATCGTTAATCAGTCAATGTAGAAGTTCGGATACAGGCTTCCTGTGTAGGAGCAAGCTTCAGTTGTTGTTTAGAATGCCCACAATGAGTAGGTATACGATTTTGTGCGCCCTGAAAAGGACGTTCAGTGATGGGTTGCAGTGGCTTTCTTCACATTCCGAGCGTGCTGATGAAGATGGGCCGTGGTACTACAGGCGGTTGTGCGATGCGTTGCTTCATCTCCGTGTTGCTCACTACTACGGGGATCACATCGATCCCTCACCTCGTTAGCCAGGCTGCCATGAAAACTGCGTTTCCAGGGATGGCTACTAGAAGCCGAGATGAGGGCCTTGGCCAGTATGTTTCACTTGACCCTGACTAACATGTCTGATCAGTATGTTTCACCTGACCTTGTCTAACATGCCTGAGCAGTATATTTTGCCTGACCCTGTCTAACATGCCTGAGCAGTATATTTTGCCTGACCCTGTCTAACATGTCTGATCAGTATATTTCACCTGACCCTGTCTAACATGCCTGAGCAGTATATTTTGCCTGACCCTGTCTAACATGTCTGATCAGTATATTTTGCCTGACCCTGTCTAACATGTCTAATCAGTATATTTCGCCTGACCCTGACTAACATGTCTGATCAGTATGTTTCACCTGACCCTGTCTAACATGTCTGATCAGTATGTTTCACCTGACCCTGTCTAACATGTCTGATCAGTATGTTTTGCCTGACCAGACGTTAGTCTTCCTACTCGCTACCTGTAGTTGAAACCGATGTTTCCCATTAGAGCAAAGTTGTAAATGATTGCAATGGTTTGGAAATAGGCTTGTTTTGAAAGGGGCGGTCTATGCTTCCCATGGGGCGATGAAGACGCAGCAGTGAATGAGCTGACAGCAGCCAGCGACTCATTTCTGGCTGCTTGCATCAGGGCCAGTTAATCATAGCTCACCAATCCCTATTCTGCCTTTAAAAATCGGCCCTTGAAACAGACTGCACTCTTGCAGTTTGGATAAGAGAGCAGGGATCGATGAGAGGAAAGCAAACCTGGTTCCAAAAATGGCATTTTGAATCGGATTTTCCGGGCGTATAGCGCAGCCTCGCTTTTCGGGGCGAAAGACAGAATGATACTGGGAGGGAAAAGTTATTGAATTATCTATCAGACAATGTCCGGATATATAGTCAAACTGTATAAAGCATTTGTTAGACCTAGATTGGAGTACTATGTACAGGTGTGGAGTTCCTAACGTAGATGGGATATAAACATGCTGGAAAGGATACAAAGAAGAGCGAAAAAGCTGATAGTGGGATTCCAGAATTACAGTTCTGAGGAAAGACTCAGAAAAACCGGCCTACAGTGTCTAGAAAAGAGAAGAATTCGTGGTGACTTAATACAGGTTTATAAGATGATCATTGGAAAGTAAAATTAGACTACAACAAGTTTTTCTAAATACACCGACATACACAGCTACAAATTAATTAAAGAAAGGTCAAGATTCAGTTCGGGTCATTGCATGACTGTTTGAGATCGTTGGGGCACTCCTGCTGACACCTCCACAAACCTGTGCAATCCCTCTCTGTCTGCGGTTGCTTTTTGTGCCTTCTCGGGTCATAGGTTAGTCAACTTTGGCTATTGTCTTTCCATCGTTATCTCGGATGTCCCTGCCCTCGCTTGACCTGTAGTATTTTTACAATGCTTTGGACCTCGAGACCTGGCCATACCAACTCAGCTTTCACCTTTTGATATATCGTCGTAGCATCACGATTGGATGCTATGAATTATTTTTGTAGCCAGAATATATTGGCACTGGAAATAATGGAGGCCGGTTCAATTAATGAATTCAAAATAGATTAGACACAGCACTAAAAAGCCAGAAAAATACTGAACTTAATGATTTAAGAGCAGCACTCTGTCAACCATGCCAGCAGTCCGCACCAAAAATAGTAGTGCTACAGTGGGTTCCATTCCATTGTAACATTCAAGGCAACGAGGAGGCAGACAGACTGGCAAAAGAAGGTGCAAGACTACCACAACCAGACCCTAGTGTGACCTACGAAGAGTCAAAAAGGTTTATTAGAGCTAGATACATGACCAAATGGGAAACAGAACATACTGGCTACACAAAAAACGATGCCTATTACCAGTTGAACAGAAGAGAGCAGGTCGTGGTCTTCAGACTTCGCCCAGGCTACAACAGACTGAGGTACCACCTATTCAATAAACTGAAGATATGTGGCACTGACGAATGCTCGTGTGGTACCGGGAAAATGACTGCTGAACATTTTCTGCAAAACTGCCCGACATACGAGGATCAGAGAAAGCAGATGTGGCCATCACCAGTGGCAACACTAGACAAGCTCTATGGCAGTGTCGACAGCCTCAGGATGACCGCTGCTTTTTTTCGAAAAAATACAGGTTGACGTCTGACAGTGTACGAAGAAGAAGAAGATTAGATACACATAGTTATTTTTAGATTACGTGAATGAACAAGAAACTGGTTGTATACAGACTCTGCAGAGTCTTCTAAACCAGTATAAAGAAGTTAAGTATACTCACGCAATACCCTCTCCACTGTAAACCCAATCATTGGTGCCAAGTCCTTCATAAACCGACACAGCATAGTAGCCACATGTCTCAACGTGGATCAGGAACAGCATGTAGGTTACAGTCTTGATAACTCTGGGGAAGAGTTACCATAACGTGTTGTTGATGTTGGTTTTGTTGTTGTTGATGCTGTTGTTGTTGATGTTCTTGCTGTTGTTGTTGTTGTTGTTACTGGTGTTGTTGTTCGTGTTTGTGTTGTTGTTGCTGTTCTTGGTGTTGCTGTTGTTGGTGTCGTTGTTACTGCTGTTGTTGTTACTGCTGTTGTTGTTACTGCTGTTTTTGTTGCTGCTGTTGTTCTTGCTGGTGTTGTTGTTGTTGCTGTTGTTGCTCTTGTTGTTGCTGGTGGTGTTGTTGTTGCTGTTGTTGCTGCTGTTGATGCTGGTGGTGTTGTTGTTGCTGCTGTTGTTGTTGTTGTTGCTCTTGTTGTTGCTGCTGTAGTTGTTGTTGCTGCTGTTGTTGCTCTTGTTGTTGCTGGTGGTGTTGTTGTTGCTGTTGTTGTTGTTGCTAGTGTTGTTGTTGCTGCTGTAGTTGTTGTTACTGCTGTTGTTCTTGCTGGTGGTGTTGTTGTTGCTGTTGTTGTTGTTGCTGGTGTTGGTGTTGCTGCTGTTGTTGCTGTTGTTGTTGTTGCTGGTGTTGTTGTTGCTGCTGTTGATGTTGTTGCTGGTGTTGCTGTTGTTGTTGTTGCTGCTGGTGTTGTTTTTGCTGCTCTTGTTGTTGTTGTTGTTGTTGTTGCTGCTCTTGTTGTTGTTGTTGCTGATGTTGTTGTTATTGCTGGTGGTGTTATTGTTGTTGCTGCTGTTGTTGTTGCTGGTGTTGTTGTTGTTGTTGTTGCTGCTGTTGTTGTTGCTGCTCTTGTTGTTGGTGTTGTTGTTGTTGTTGGTATTGTTGCTGCTGTTGTTGCTGCTCTTGTTGTTGTTGTTGCTGCTGCTGGTGTTGTTGTTGATGATGCTGTTGCTGGTGTTGTTGTTGCTGCTGTAGTTGTTGCTGCTGCTGTTGTTGTTGCTTCTTTTGTTCTTGTTGCTGTTGTTGTTGTTGCTGTTGTTGTTGCTGTTGTTGTTGTTGTTGCTGGTGTTGCTGGTGTTGTTGTTATTGCCGCTGTTGTTGTTGCTGCTCTTGTTGTTATTGCTGCTTTTGATGGTGTTGTTGTTGTTGCTGCTGTTGTGTTGTTGCTGGTGTTGTTGTTGCTGCTGTTGTTGTTGCTGCTTTTGTTGTTATTGCTGCTTTTGATGGTGTTGTTGTTGTTGCTGCTGTTGATGTTGTTGCTGGTGGTGTTGTTGTTGCTGGTGTTGTTGTTGTTGCTCTTGTTGTTGCTGGTGGTGTTGTTGCTGCTGCTGTTGTTGTTATTGTTGTTGATGTTGCTGCTGTTGTTGTTGGTTTTCTTCTTGCTGTAGTTGTTGTTGCTGCTGTTGTTGTTGCTCTTGTTGATGCTGGTGGTGTTGTTGTTGCTGCTGTTGTTGTTGCTCTTGTTGTTGCTGCTGTAGTTGTTGTTGCTGCTGTTGTTGCTCTTGTTGTTGCTGGTGGTGTTGTTGTTGCTGTTGTTGTTGTTGCTAGTGTTGTTGTTGCTGCTGTAGTTGTTGTTACTGCTGTTGTTCTTGCTGGTGGTGTTGTTGTTGCTGTTGTTGTTGTTGCTGGTGTTGCTGCTGTTGTTGCTGTTGTTGTTGTTGCTGGTGTTGTTGTTGCTGCTGTTGATGTTGTTGCTGGTGTTGCTGTTGTTGTTGTTGCTGCTGGTGTTGTTTTTGCTGCTCTTGTTGTTGTTGTTGTTGTTGTTGCTGCTGTTATTGTTGCTGCTCTTGTTGTTGTTGTTGCTGATGTTGTTGTTATTGCTGGTGGTGTTATTGTTGTTGCTGCTGTTGTTGTTGCTGGTGTTGTTGTTGTTGTTGTTGCTGTTGTTGTTGCTGCTCTTGTTGTTGGTGTTGTTGTTGTTGTTGGTATTGTTGCTGCTGTTGTTGCTGCTCTTGTTGTTGTTGTTGCTGCTGCTGGTGTTGTTGTTGATGATGCTGTTGCTGGTGTTGTTGTTGCTGCTGTAGTTGTTGCTGCTGCTGTTGCTTCTTTTGTTCTTGTTGCTGTTGTTGTTGTTGCTGTTGTTGTTGCTGTTGTTGTTGTTGTTGCTGGTGTTGCTGGTGTTGTTGTTATTGCCGCTGTTGTTGTTGCTGCTCTTGTTGTTATTGCTGCTTTTGATGGTGTTGTTGTTGTTGCTGCTGTTGTGTTGTTGCTGGTGTTGTTGTTGCTGCTGTTGTTGTTGCTGCTTTTGTTGTTATTGCTGCTTTTGATGGTGTTGTTGTTGTTGCTGCTGTTGATGTTGTTGCTGGTGGTGTTGTTGTTGCTGGTGTTGTTGTTGTTGCTCTTGTTGTTGCTGGTGGTGTTGTTGCTGCTGCTGTTGTTGTTATTGTTGTTGATGTTGCTGCTGTTGTTGTTGGTTTTCTTGCTGCTGTAGTTGTTGTTGCTGCTGTTGTTGTTGCTCTTGTTGATGCTGGTGGTGTTGTTGTTGCTGCTGTTGTTGTTGTTGTTGCTCTTGTTGTTGCTGCTGTAGTTGTTGTTGCTGCTGTTGTTGCTCTTGTTGTTGCTGGTGGTGTTGTTGTTGCTGTTGTTGTTGTTGCTAGTGTTGTTGTTGCTGCTGTAGTTGTTGTTACTGCTGTTGTTCTTGCTGGTGGTGTTGTTGTTGCTGTTGTTGTTGTTGCTGGTGTTGGTGTTGCTGCTGTTGTTGCTGTTGTTGTTGTTGCTGGTGTTGTTGTTGCTGCTGTTGATGTTGTTGCTGGTGTTGCTGTTGTTGTTGTTGCTGCTGGTGTTTTTGCTGCTCTTGTTGTTGTTGTTGTTGTTGCTGCTGTTATTGTTGCTGCTCTTGTTGTTGTTGTTGCTGATGTTGTTGTTATTGCTGGTGGTGTTATTGTTGTTGCTGCTGTTGTTGTTGCTGGTGGTTTTGTTGTTGTTGTTGCTGTTGTTGTTGCTGCTCTTGTTGTTGGTGTTGTTGTTGTTGTTGGTATTGTTGCTGCTGTTGTTGCTGCTCTTGTTGTTGTTGTTGCTGCTGCTGGTCTTGTTGTTGATGATGCTGTTGCTGGTGTTGTTGTTGCTGTTGTAGTTGTTGCTGCTGCTGTTGTTGTTGCTTCTTTTGTTCTTGTTGCTGTTGTTGTTGTTGCTGTTGTTGTTGTTGTTGCTGGTGTTGTTGTTGCTGCTCTTGTTGTTTTTGCTGCTTTTGATGGTGTTGTTGTTGTTGCTGCTGTTGTGTTGTTGCTGGTGTTGTTGTTGCTGCTGTTGTTGTTGCTGCTTTTGTTGTTATTGCTGCTTTTGATGGTGTTGTTGTTGTTGCTGCTGTTGATGTTGTTGCTGGTGGTGTTGTTGTTGCTGGTGTTGTTGTTGTTGCTCTTGTTGTTGCTGGTGGTGTTGTTGCTGCTGCTGTTGTTGTTATTGTTGTTGATGTTGCTGCTGTTGTTGTTGGTTTTCTTGTTGCTGTTGTTGTTGTTGCTGCTCTTGTTGTTGTTGTTGTTGCTGCTCTTGTTGTTGTTGTTGCTCTTGTTGTTGCTGGTGCTGTTGTTGTTGTTGCTGCTCTTGTTGTTGTTGCTGGTGTTTTTGTTGTTGCTGCTGTTGTTGCTGCTCGTGTTGTTGTTGTTGCTGTTGTTGTTGTTGTTGCTGCTGTTGTTGTTGCTGTTGTTGTTGTTGCTATTGTTGTTGTTGTTGCTGCTGTTGTTATTGTTGCTGCTCTTGTTGTTGTTGCTGATGTTGTTGTTGCTTCTCTTGTTCTTGATGTTGTTGCTGCTGTTGTTGTTGCTCTTGTTGTTGTTGCTGGTGTTGTTGTTATTGCTGCTGTTGTTGTTGCTGGTGTTGTTGTTGCTTGTGTTGTTGTTGCTGCTGTTATTGTTGCTGCTCTTGTTGTTGGTGCTGGTGTTGTTGTTGTTGCTGGTGTTGTTGCTGCTGTTGTTGTTGTTGCTGGTGTTGTTGCTGCTGTTGTTGTTGTTGGTGTTGCTGGTGTTGTTGTTGTTGCTGCTCTTGTTGAGATTGCTGGTGTTGTTGTTGTTGCTGGTGTTGTTGTTGCTGGTGTTGTTGTTGTTGCTGGTGTTGTTGTTGCTGTTCGTGTTTCTGTTGTTGTTGCTGTTCGTGTTTCTGTTGTTGTTGCTGTTCGTGTTTCTGTTGTTGTTGCTGTTCGTGTTTCTGTTGTTGTTGCTGTTCGTGTTTCTGTTGTTGTTGTTGTTGTTGCTGCTCTTGTTGTTGTTGCTCTTGTTATTGTTGTTGCTGGTGCTGGTGTTGTTGTTGTTGCTGTCACTGCTGTTGTTGCTACTGCTGTTTCAAGTTACTCATGCTGAGATAACTCTTGACGTTTCTTTGACAGTGAGTTATAATGGCTTCTTACATCCAGAAGCGTATTTGTGAACGTTCACCGGAGCCCTCCTGACCGCCAGTATGAAACCTATGGTCCTCTAGACGTCTATATTTAAACCATCATCATCATCTTAAAGTGCCCTATAGTTGGCGTTAGCAAACATGGACTTTCACTCTTATCACGTGTGCCTATTGTTTTTTTTCGCACGCTGTCAGACATCGACTTGACACTGCCAAAGAGCTTGTCTAGTGTTGGCACTGGTGATGGCCACATGTGCTTTCTCTGGTCCTCGTATGTCGGGCAATTTTGCAGCAGATGTTCAGCGGTAATTTTCCCTGTACCACAGGTGTGAGAATAGATGGTACCCCAGTCTGTTGTGGCCTGTACGGAGTCTGAATACCGCCACCTGCTCTCTTCTGTTCAACTTGTAACAAGCATTATTGTTTGTGTAGACATGATGCTCTGTTTCCCATTTGGCCATGTATCTGGCCCTAATAAACCTTGTGGATTCTTTGCAGGTTACACTAGAATCTGGTTGTGGTAACCTTCCGCCTTCTTTCGCCAGTCTGTCTGCCTCCTCGTTGCCTTGGATGTTACCGTTTGATGGGGCCCACTTTAAGACGACTCTTCTGGGTTTGGACTGCTGGCATAGTTGATAGAGCACTGATCTTAGGTCCTTTACTTCTGTATTTCTCTGGCACTTTAGCTGTGTTACCACGGACAGGGCATCTGTAAAAAAAACCTACCTGGCTTTCATTGCTTTCGACTGTCAGCATGGCTTCTACAATCCTGGTGTTTAATCAAGCAGCTCAGTTAATTGTCCACTGCCAATTTCCTCCCTACGGGTGTTCATGAGGCCAGAATGTCAGCTCTTCCATCTCCATAAACCCGAGCCTGGCCAGAATGTCAGCTTTTCCATCTCCATAAACCCGAGCCTGGCCAGAATGTCAGCTCTTCCCTCTCTGTCTGTCGCCGCCTGTCGTATCTCACCGGGACGAAGGCCTGACCACTCAGTGATGTTGTCCACCCACCTCTTCATTGGACATCCTCGCCCTCTCTGTCCCGGTACGGAACCAAAGATTATCGAGTTGGTAATTCCTTTGGACCTCGCGACGTGCCCGCACCAGGCCATATTTCGTCTTTTGATAGCTGTAAACAGATCTTCAAAAGGACCAATAGCGTCTTCAACTCTCTGACGTATTTCTACGTTCGTGACACGATCTTTATATGTAATATTTAGGAGTTTTCTGTAACATAATCGTCATTAAAACAAATGACATCGTTCAGTTCTGCACCAGTCAACTCACATGAGTTGATCACTGCTTGACAACTGTGCTTAATGGATCGAATGTAGCACTTCAGTTGAACCTGTCAATTCTTCTGGCATTTCTGCACGATTTCTTGACGATGTTGCCGTACAATCTGCAGCGGATGCTGTCGTGGTTGATGTCGGCGTTTCAGCTCGTCCCAAACATGCTTTAATAGGGGAAATGGCTGGCTGTGATAGGTCAGAGGAAATGGCTGGCCGGGATAGGTCAAGGGAATTGGCTGGCCGGAAGAAGTTAGGGGAATTGGCTGGTCGGGATTGGTCAGAGGAAATGGCTGGCCGGGATAGGTCAAGGGAATTGGCTGGCCGGAAGAAGTTAGGGGAATTGGCTGGTCGGGATAGGTTAGGAAATATGGCTGGTCGGGACAGGTTAGGGGAAATGGTTGGTCGTGGTCGAGACAGGTTAGGGGAAATGGCTGGTCGGGACAGGTTAGGGGAAATGGCTGGCTGGGGCAGATAAGGGGATATGGCTGGTCGGGACAGGTTAATGGAATTGGCTGGCCGGGACAGGTTAGGGGAAATGGCTGGTCGGGACAGGTTAAGGGAAATGGCTGGTCGGGACAGGTTAAGGGAAATGGCTGGCCGGGACAGGTTAAGGGAATTGGCTGGTCGGGACAGGTTAAGGGAATTGGCTGGCCAGGACAGGTTTGGGGAATTGGCTGGCCGGCACAGGTTTTGGGAATTGGCTGGCCGGCACAGGTTAGGGGAATTGGCTGGTCGGGACAGGTTAGGGGAAATGGCTGACCGGGATAGATTAGGGGATATGGCTGGTCGGGACAGGTCAGAGGATATGGCTGGTCGGGACAGGTCAGAGGATATGGCTGGCCGGGGCAAGATTTCAATGTTTCTGGCTTGGAGTTCATCCTGCACAACTCTGGCAAAATGAGGACGTACATTGTCCTGCTGAAACACAAAGCCTGGTGCATGGTTCAGCACAAAAGGCGCGAGGTGGCTCCTCACAACCTCATCCCGGTATCCCAAGTCGGTACTGAGCGTTGCTCTTACCTGGCAAGTTACTTTATTCTATAAGTGTACAAACCTGATTGTGTGCGCCGATGATTTTGAAGCTTGGTCACATCTTTCGTAGAACTCCCAGTAAGTCTGGATCTGCAGACGAGATGACACGTTTGGAAATATAGTTAACTAAAGAAAGGGTTCTGTTCTGTTTCTAAGAATCGACATCACTTCAGACATACCCATATGTTGAGCTGAGCTCAAATATGTGTGTACGTGAGTCATGAAAGCATTGGGTATGAGTCTGACATCCTGGGAAGATGAAGCGGCAGACCTATCCAAATGGAGAGTGACATTAGACTTGCTTACTTACTGACTTACTTTCCCTGACCAAGTACCCCGTCATACGGTATGCATCCAGTATCCAGCGACATGGATTTCCTTGTCATTTGCCTCCAGCATGTCGCACCTATTACATGCTTCATGGAGGTTGGGGCAGGTCATCAGGTGGTCTGGGTTCCGTATTGCGAAACTATCACATCTGTCATCATATGTGTATCCCCATCTTTTCATATTGCACCGTGATACACCAGTTCGGAGTCTGTTCAGCGACTTTCATGTTGGGAATGGTAGATGATGTCCAGGGGCAGGTTTCTCTCGAAGTTCCATCTCAATTTAGACTTGCTAAACAGACATGAAAAGACAACGCGACAAGGACAAGGAAACACAGACATATAGTAGGAATCCATTACTCCAAGGGCGTCCATCCCATTGCCCTATGGCGGAAAGAGGCTGCAATCAGGCTAAACATACTGATCAGACAGTCAGGGTTGACAAAGTATACTGGTCAAGACCCCCCAGCTCGACTTCCTCGCAGTCTTCCCTGGAAATGGGCTATTTTTCTTGGCAGTCCCCCTAATGAGGTGGGGGGGGGGGGGGGTCAGCGAGATCCCCGTAAAAGTGAGCGACATACTGATAAAGCCAAGTATAGCACTGGAGAACCCCGTCAGTGGCACGATCGGGATGTGAGAAAAGCTGCTGCAACCAACCACTTAATGCCCTTTCCAGGGAACACAAAAGTGTAACCTTACTCATTGTGGACATTCACAACATCAATACCATCACCAACACCACTGCTACTACTACTACTACAACTACTATTGCTACTACTACTACTATTGCTACTACTACTACTACTACTATTACTACTACTACTACTATTGCTACTACTACTACTACTATTGCTACTACTACTACTACTATTACTACTACTACTACTACTACTATTGCTACTACTACTACTACTACTACTACTATTGCTACTACTACTACTACTACTACTACTACTATTGCTACTACTACTACTACTACTACTATTGCTACTACTACTACTACTACTATTGCTACTACTACTACTACTATTGCTACTACTACTACTACTATTACTACTACTACTACTACTATTGCTACTACTACTACTACTACTACTGCTACTACTACTATTACTACTACTATTGCTACTACTACTACTACTACGACTACTATTGCTACTACTACTACTACTACTATTGCTACTACTACTACTACTATTACTACTACTACTACTACTATTGCTACTACTACTACTACTACTACCACTACTACTACTACTGCTACTACTATTACTACTACTACTACTACTATTGCTACTACTACTACTACTACTATTGCTACTACTACTGCTACTATTGCTACTACTACTACTACTACTACTACTATTGCTACTACTACTACTACTACTATTGCTACTACTACTACTACTACTACTACTACTATTGCTACTATTACTACTACTACTATTGCTACTACTACTGCTACTACTACCACTATTGCTACTACTACTATTACTACTACTACTACTATTACTACTACTACTACTACTATTGCTACTACTACTACTACTACTACTACTATTGCTACTACTACTACTACTACTACTCCTATTGCTACTACTATTGCTACTACTACTATTGCTACTACAACTACTACTATTACTATTGCTACTACAACTACTACTATTACTATTGCTACTACTACTACTACTATTGCTACTACTATTACTACTACTACTACTACTACTACTACTACTACTACTATTGCTACTACTACTACTACTACTACCACTATTGCTACTACTACTACTACTACTATTACTACTACTACTACTACTACTATTGCTACTACTATTGCTACTACTACTACTACTACTACTACTTCTACTATTGCTACTAGTACTACTACTATTACTACTACTACTACTATTGCTACTATTGCTACTACTACTACGCTGCCGAAGACGGATGTGTCGGACCGAAACGTAAAAATATCGCAGTTAATCTGTAAACTAGAGACAACACATTCTGCTCTCCTGACTACATCTTGCTACTTCCAAAGCTCTGTTCAGGGCTTGGTAGCGGGAGATTGAGAACGTTCAGGGCTGGTAGCGGGAGATTGAGAACGTTCAGGGCTTGGTAGCGGGAGATTGAGAACGTTCAGGGCTTGGTAGCGGGAGATTGATAACGTTCAGGGCTTGGTAGCGGCAGTTTGAGAATGTTCAGGGCTTGGTAACGGAGGATTGAGAACGAACGCATAAATACTACTATTCTAGAACTACTACTACTACTACTACTACTACTACTACTATCGCTAATACTACTACCACCACTACTACATTTATGTTCATCCCGTAACCGGTAAGGTCGTTGGGGCACACATGAAGACATCCTCACAACCCCACGCCACCCCTCTCTGTCAGATGCCGCTGCCTGTGCCTCTTGTGGTCGGAGATTGGTCCATTCTTTTATGTTGTCCTCCCACCTCTTTTTAGGCTGGCCTCTTCGTCGTCTGCCTTGCACCTTTCCGCGGATGATTGTATGTGGAAGACCATTTGATCTCGATATGGACCGTACCAAGTGACTTTCCTTCTTTTGACAGTTGCCAAGAGATCTTCGAAAGGCCCTATTGCTGTTGTAATTCTATCTCGTATTTCCTCGTTTGTAACTCGATCTTTGTACGTGACGTTTAACAGTTTTCGGAAACATCTCATCTCCAAGGCCTGTATCCTTCGTTGAAGGTCAGCTGTAACTGTCCATGTCTCACACGCATAGAGGAATATTGACAGAGCCAGTGTCCGCATTAATCTGATTTTCGTGCATAGTTTATCTTGCCATATTTTGTTAAGCCGTGCAAGCGCCGCTATTGTCTGTGCTATTCTGGCCAACACTTCACATTTTGATCCTTCATCACTGACAATCAACCCAAGATATTTAAAACGGTCAACCACTTCGAGTACCTGACCGTTAGCTTTCATCCTGCTGTTGAAGCCCTCGGCGTTGTTGGTCATTAATTTTGTCTTTCCAGCGTTTATCTCCATACCATATCCACTACTACTACTATTGCTAATACTACTACCATCACTACTATTACTACTACTACTACTACTACTACTACCACCACTACTACTACTGTTGTTACTATACTAGAACTACTACTACTAATACTACTACCACTACTACTACTACTACTACCACTACTACTACTACTACTACTATTGCTAATACTACTGCCACTACCTCTACTACTACTAAAACTACTACTACTACTTCTACTATTACTACTGCGACCACTAGTACCATTACCACCACTATAGTCCGATGTTAAGAATTTGCCCATCAGCGAGCTCCTTCCTTTGATCGTTAAGGACCATTGCACAGAAATGGCATTACATTTTAAGATTTTACAGTACACAGTTTAATTTCTCATCGGATTTTGATTATATGCGTATCTTTTTAATGGCTCGATAGATGAATTGATTGTTTGTGTCGTTCTTTATGTACAATCGTAAAAATGGCACCAATATGCAACAGTTAGTACAGCCCTTTGGTCACAATTATACCCCAGGTGAACAGAAGAGAGCAGGTCGTGGTCTTCAGACTTCGCACTGGCCACAATAGACTGAGGTACCACTTATTCAACAAATTGAAGATAGGTGGCGCTGACGAATGCTCGTGTGGTACAGGAAAAATGACCGCTGAGCATTTGCTGCAAAACTGCCCGACATACGAGGACCAGAGAAAGCAGATGTGGCCATCACCAGTGGCAACACTAGACAAGCTCTATGGCAGTGTCGACAGCCTCAGGATGACCGCTGCTTTTTTCGAAAAAAATAAAGGTCGACGTCTGACAGCGTAAGAAGTAGAAGAAGAAGACCCCAGGTTGTATCAACTGCGAAACTAATTTTATGTTGCTTAAAGCATTTCAGTTTTGAAATGTATTTGTTGTCACTGGTCTTAGTTCGACCCGTTCTTCTTCAAGGATCCGGTAGTTTCTGTCGCGGACGCGTGTCGTCCAGTGTGATAGTAGTCCGTCTGTTGTGGGGTCGTGATTGTTGTATTTTTCTAGTGAATCTCGGCAGCGAGCTGGGAGTCGTCCCCGACGTCTCTTTTTGTCGCGCGGGTACAACATGGTGGTTATGGTACTCATCTTTTATCTTGTCTTCTGGATATATGACCAGCCCAGCAGTGTTTCGAATGGTTGACGTACTGTAGGACATTCTTGATGTGTGACATTCTCCGGACGTCACTATTGTGTAGTTCGCTCTGCCGGTGTTATCTGAGAGTTATACCCACGAGGTGTCTTTCAAGAGATGCGTCTGCTGTTTTCAGTTGGTTCTCTGCTGCTTTGGTTAGAGACCAGGTTTAATTACCATAGCAAGCGCTGGCAGGACTACCGAGTCGAAGATGTCTGCACGTAGTCTGGTGTCCTTTGTGGCGTCTGTTGCTGTCATGATGGAGTTGAAGGCTGCCCAGCCCACCCGCTTCCGCCAGTCGATCTCAGGTTATTTGGTGTCCTCCATTTTGAAGAGCCTTCCCAGATAAACATTTGGGCGTTCCACTCAAGAGTATGGGGTTGGAATCTGTGAAACGGTTGAGCATAGCTCTAGTTTTCCCTAGGTTCATAGCTAGACCTAGTCTCCTGCCTTCCGTGTCTAGTGACCGCAGCATCTCTGTCGCTTCTAGGGGCGTCTCTGTGTCTAGTGACTGCGGCATCTCTGTCGCTTCCAGGGGCGTCTCAGTGTCTAGTGACTGCGGCATCTATGTCGCTTGTAGGGGCGTCTCTGTGTCTAGTGACTGCGGCATCTCTGTCGCTTCCAGGGGCGTCTCAGTGTCTAGTGACTGCGGCATCTCTGTCGCTTCCAGGGGCGTCTCAGTGTTTAGTAACCGCAGCATCTATGTCGCTTCTAGGGGCATCTCTGTGTCTAGTGACCGCAGCATCTCTGTCGCTTCTAGGGGCGTCTCTGTGTTTAGTGGCCGCAGTATTGTGTGTACACTTAATTGTTATGATAAACATACACTAATTCATCCAAGTCTGCTAATCAGTATGTCCACAAAAGATTATATTAATCATTCCGAATCTGTCGATTCAAAGAGATTGGTAATTGTTACTGGATGGACAAATTGTAATCCATCTCGTTGCCAGTACTGCCCTTCTTCCCGGAGCACATGTTCAACACACTTCATCCTTGAGCACATGTTCAACACACTTCATCCTTGAGCACATGTTCAACACACTTCATCCCCGAGCACATGTTCAACACACTTCTCCCAGAACTGAATGTCTATTTTTGAAAGATACTTACTTGTCAGCACTTCAACGCCACACATTTGAAATGTCCTGTTCTGTCCGACAACTTGCCCTTTGACTTTAACCCACACAAGCTCTGTAGGGTTTAGATGCGCATGATATGCAGGTAGTCGCAGACAAGTGTGACAGTACTCGTCAATAATTTTGTCAATATGATTCACCTTTGTCTTATTTGTCTTCCTCACAAGCTGCAACAACTCGGGCTTCTAATACCTGTCGTCAAAATTCACTTTTTCCTTAACTAGCCATGTCCTAATTTGAGTTTTTGTATTTGATGCAGTTGATACATTGTCTTCCTCTGATACTGGATTGTTATAGGATGAATTATCCATTACTAGGCATGGCGGTCTATCCAGAACCGGAAACAGATCATTCGTTATCCAGTGCCTAAAAACGAGTCCATTCATTTCAGTGTGGTAGTCTCTACCGTCTGTAATTTTTGATTGAAAAATAAGTTCAGCGTCATGGACAAATCCTTTTTCACTGCTTCCGGTATACGATAGTATAATGCGCTTCCCTTTGCTGCTTTGAATTTGTCTTTTCTGTTCACCGTTAACTGATAGCCATTCTTTACCAGAGGTGTAGTGAGCATTGACCCAGGATTCATTCAAGTATACAATATCATAGCCTTGCCTACGCCATTCACGTAACTGTTCAAGGTATTTGCTTCAGGCAGCAATCAAATGACGTTTTTCACATATAATATTCCTGTCACCTGAAGTTTTCCTCAAAGTAAAGCCGGCGGCTCTTACAATTTTCCAAAGAGTACTTTTGACAATTTCAATACTGCGGTCAGATTGCAATGTTAATTTTAGTTTTCATAGAGTGACAAGTTGATTGTTCGTCAACAGTTTCAAAATCTCCCGTTTTATGATAAGGGTAAAAGGATGATCTATCCTGAGCAAGCGTCAATTGCGCTCGTTTCTCAAGGTCATGAATATTGCAATATAAATGATCCATCTTAGATTCTCTGCGGACAAAAATTTGTTGAGTAAAACGGTAACCTTCTGCGTTGTTATAAATGTACACTTCAAACTCATTTTGAAATTGATATCAATGTAACTTTTCAACTATAACATAACTATATGTCACAATAATGACCCACAAACTATAATATCGTGATACCCCTGCATCTGAACTACAGTTTCGCATGAATGAATTTGGTTGTTTTCCCGCATTCAACAAAGTGTCTAATTTTTGCACGAGATAATCAGGAATTTGTATTTGCTCAGCCACTAATACTACTACTACTACTACTATTACCACTACTACACCCACTGATATAACAACAACAACTACTGCTACTACCTTTACTATCACTTTTACTACTGCAGTTACTACCACCACCCCCACATGCCTACTTCAGGGACAAATAATAGGAAAACAGACTACCAACTCACAATACAAAACATGAGTAGATACAGGACAGCGACACAATACAGTCCGAGTTGGTAGCCATTACCAGGAAGCTAGTCGTCAGGAACGCACGAGTCCGTGAGCAATAAGACAACACACAACTTGGGGCTTACCTTGAGTACTCGAGGCAGTCGGAGCCAAGGGTTTACACCCACGCTTCCAATGAAGTAAAACAGGTCTAGAGGAGTGAGTGACATAATGTCGAACTGGAAGGAAAACAAACACATAGCTTTTTAGAATCACATGTTGTTTTACATCGCACTGGGAGGTCTGTGAAAGTCTGGACTGAAACATATGTTTAGAATCTTGAACCCAGGTAAAAAATATATTAGCGAAGTTCAAAATCTATTAGCCAGGTTAAAATATATATTAAGTAAAAAAATCTATTAGCCAGGTAAAAATCTATTAGCCAGGTAAAATATCTGTTAGCCAGGTAAAAATTCTATTAGCCAAGTAAAAAATCTATTAGTCAGGTAAACAGTCTATTAGCTAAGTAAACAATCTATTACTCAGGTAATAAATCGGTTAGCCAGGTAAAAATCTATTAGTCAGGTAAAAAATCTATTAGCCAGGTAAAATATCTGTTAGCCAGGGAAAACATCTATTAAAAAAAACCAAAAAATCTATTAGCCAGATGAAAACGCTATTAGCCAGTTAAAACATCTGTTAGCCAGGTAAAAGCGCTATTAACCAGGTATACGTTCACAGGCACATGCTAAACTTTGTCTATTTAAAATTCATACAATATGGGTCAAGGTCTATTGCACTGAGCTTCTTCTTCTTCTTCTTCTTCTTCTTCTTCTTCTTCTTCTTCTTCTTCTTCTTCTTCTTCTTCTTCTTCTTCTTCTTCTTCTTCTTCTTCTTCTTTGCGTTCAGGATCTTTTGGTCATGTCATATCTGCAGGCCAGTCGCCATGATGAAGTCTGTAGTCTTCACTAGGTCGGAGCGGCTGACCAACAGCTTTTGTCTCAGCTCCGCACCCTCTGGCCAGGTCTGGTATCTCATTTCCCTATTGAGTGGGCATTCCTGTAGAATGTGTTCGGAGTTCAGGCCTCCTGCTCCGCGTGGGCATTCGTCTGTGTCATTCAGGCATTAGTACGCTTAGGTAACGAGAGCACATCACGTTGAATAACCATTTCCATACCCATGTCTGATGGTCGCATCCCAGATGGCATGTAGGTCTTAACTTAACTTAACGTCTTTATACAGGTTTAGAAGACTCTGCAGAGTCTGTATACAACCAGTTTCATTTGCATTACCTTACTCTAAAAGCTATACATATTCAATTTATTTTTTAATGCATTAACTAACCCTGCCTCCACTGTTGGGGAGGTTGCGATCTGTTTTAGCCAGGTGTTGCAATGGTGGCCCCGAAGACATCTCCAGGATGAGCACGGCCTCTTCCTATTCATCGCCCCTACAGCCTGCATCTCGTGGGCTGGGACTTCCTGGGGGAGACGGACAATACGACCGAAGCGGAAGAGACGACGGAGATCAATCGTGAAGGAAATGCCTGCAAGTTTAGTACGTCAAACTACATAACTGCTTCAATGTTTGAAAGCAGACCGTGCCAGTGGATTCCAAAGATGCTCCTCCTGTGGAAGGCCTCAAAACGCTTCCGGCTCCACTGAAGTAGTCTCCAGGTCTCGGAGCCATACAAGAGGATGGGACCAATGCAGGAGAATTATATACGAACCCTGGTATCCAGATCACTTATCGGCGTGTGAAAATCTTTAGTCTGTATAGATGTTCTAGTAGTCTGCAGTGATCAGTTCTCAGGCGAAATAAGGTAGTTTGTTGGTTTCTTTCTTGTTTTTTCTTGCTTTCACCTTATTCCTCTAATCCCAAGGGCGGTGTGTGTTGCACTGTGGTTTTTATTTTGCGCCTGTTGGCCAAGTGCACCCTACTTCAGCATACATTTATGTAAGAGTCTGCTTCCATCCTGCATTTTCTAAGGGTTTGCTTCCCCGGGGTAACAGCCGGTGCCGTCATGGGGATCGAACCCAGCACATTCTGGTTGGGAGCCGTGTAACTTAACCACTAGCCCACGCCGTCCTCAAAATTAGTTTAATTTGAGTTGGTCAATTGGGTCTGGTCTACTGCTTATGTTCTTCTCTCCGTTGATGTATATACTGATTTCTGATGATGTTCTAGATGAGTGAAAGAGGGCTTCCAGATGACGGTAGAGTTCATCAGTGCAACTCGTCTTACAATGTAAACATCAACGATGTGATCACCAGAAGGAGACTCACCATGCCAGCCAATCATCACAGACTCACCATGCCCGCCCTGCATCACAGACTCACCATGCCCGCCCTGCATCACAGACTCAAACTGCCAGCCCTGCATCACAGACTCACCCTGCCAGCCCTGCATCCCAGACTCACCATGCCCGCCCTGCATCACAGACTCAAATTGCCAGCCCTGCATCACAGACTCACCCTGCCAGCCCCGCATCACAGACTCACCATGCCAGCCAATCATCACAGACTCACCATGCCCGCCCTGCATCACAGACTCACCATGCCCGCCCTGCATCACAGACTCACCATGCCCGCCCTGCATCACAGACTCACCATGCCAGCCCTGCATCACAGACTCACCATGCCCGCCCTGCATCACAGACTCACCATGCCCGCCCTACATCACAGACTCACCATGCCCGCCCTGCATCACAGACTCACCATGCCCGCCCTGCATCACAGACTCACCATGCCCGCCCTGCATCACAGACTCACCATGCCCGCCCTGCATCACAGACTCACCATGCCTGCCCTACATCCCAGACTCACCCTGCCCGCCCTGCATCACCTGACAAGAATATATCAAAAATTTTTAGTAGTTATTTGAAACAAATATCACAGGGTAAGCAAAGATACACTTCGAGGTCTCTTACCTTGAACATCCATTTCTTCATATAATGCTTCTTTGTCTCTTTGCGATTGGACTGTTGAGAAATCAATCAATTAATCAATCAATCATTCAAATCAATTAATCATATACATAAAAAAAAATTCAAGTCTGGCAATCTATAAAATCAGTCAATCAATCAATTCAGCCATTCAATCAAATCAATAAAACAATCAAATCAGTCAATCAATCAAATCATTCTAAGCAATCAATCAATTGAATGAATCAAAACAATCACATCAATTCAATAAATGAACCATTCAAATAAATGTGAAAGAAATTATTTCTTAAATAAATTAAATCAATTAATCAATAAAATGCATAAATCCAACCAATCCATCCAAACAATCATCAGCCAAATCAATTTATCAAAACAATCAACCAAAATAAATCATTAAAACAATCAAATCAAATTAATGTCCTTCAAATATATCGATCTTCTTCTTCTTCTTCTTCGTACGCAGTCAGACAGTAACCATTATTTTTTCGAAAAAAGCAGCGGTCATCCTGAGGCTGTCGACACTGCCTTAGAGCTTGTCTAGTGTTGCCACTGGTGATGGCCACATCTGCCCTCTCTGATCCTCGTATGTCGGGCAGTTTTGCATCAAATGCTCAGCGGCCATTTTCCCGGTACCACACGGGCATTCGTCGGTGCCACCTATCTTCAATTTGTTGAATAGGTGGTACCTCAGTCTGTTGTGGTCAGTGCGAAGTCTGAAGACCACGACCTGCTCTCTTCTGTTCAACTGGTAATAGGCATCGTTTTTTGTGTAGCCAGTATGTTCGGTTTCCCATTTGGTCATGTATCTAGCTCTAATAAGCCGTTTTGACTCTTCATATGTCATACTAGTATCTGGTTGTGGTAGTTTTGCACCTTCTTTTGCCAGTCTGTCTGCCTCCTGTTGCCTTGGATGTTGCAGTGAGATGGAACCCACTGTACCACTACCCTTTTTGGTGCGGCCTGTTGGCATAGTTGACAGAGTACTGCTCTTAAATCATTAAGTTCAGTATTTTTCTGGCTTTTTAGTGCTGTGACTACGGCCAGAGCATCTGTAAGCAGGACTATATGGCTTTCATTCCTTTTACCTGTCACCATTTCTTCCACTAAATATATCGATCAATCAAATAAATCAAATCAATTCAGCTTTTCAATCATTCAAATAAATTTTAAAAACTTAAAAATAAATAAATAAAGCAGATCAATCAAGTTAATCATATCAATACATCAAATGAATGAATCACATAACTCAATGAAACATTTATTCATGTGTAAAATAAAAGCCAAAAAAGGTTTTTACAGAGTTCATGATGGAGGTAATGATGGAGGTAATGATGGAGGTAATGGTGAAGGTTACTGTAGAGGTGATGATGGAGGTGATGATGAAGGTTATGATGGAGGTAATGATGGAGTTGATGATGAAGGTTATGATGGAGGTAAAAATGAATGTAATGGTGAAGGTTACTGTAGAGGTGATGATGGAGGTGATGATGATGTAAGTCATGATGACGGAAGTGATGATCGTGAAGGTGTTGATGGAGGTGATGATGAAGGTGATTATGGGGGTGATGGTGAAGGTTATGATGGAGGTAATGATGGAGTTGATGATGAAGGTGATTATGGAGGTGATGATGAAGGTTATGATGGAGGTAATGATGGAGGTGATGGTGAAGGTTACTGTAGATGTGATGATGGAGGTGATGATGATGTAAGTCATGATTACGGAAGTGATGATCGTGAAGGTGTTGATGGAGGTGATGATGAAGGTGATTATGGGGGTGATGGTGAAGGTTGTGATGAAGGTTTTGATGGAGGTGATGATGGAGGTGATGGTGAAGGTTATGATGGAGGTGATGGTGAAGGTTATGATGGAGGTGATGGTGAAGGTGATGATGGAGGTGATGATGGAGGTGATGGTGAAGGTGATGATGGAGGTGATGATGGAGGTGATGATGGAGGTTATTGTGGAGGTGATCATGGATGTGATGATGGTGTAAGTCATGATGATAGAAGTGATGATGGTGGTGTGATGGTGAAGGTGTTGATGGAGGTGATGGTGAAGGTGATGATTGAGGTGATGGCGGAGGTGATGATGGAGATGCTAATAGAGGTGATGATAGAGGTGATGGTGGAGTTGATGATGAGAGGTGATTATGGTGGAGGTGATGAATGGGGTGATGGTGAAGGTGATGATGAGAGGTGATGATGGTGGGGGTGATAAATGGGGTGATGGAGGAGGTGAAGATGGAGGTGACGTTGGAGTTGATGATGGGGGAGGTGATGGTGGAGGTGATGATGGTAAAGGTGATGATGAAGGTGTTGATGGAGGTGATGGTGAAGGTGATGATTTAGGTGATGGTGATGATTGAGGTGATGGTGGAGGTGATAATGGAGGTGATGATGGAGATGCTAGAGGTGATGGTGGAGGTGATGATGGTGGAGGTGGTGATGGAGGTGAGGATGGAGGTGATGATAATGGAGATGGTAATGGTTGTTGTGATACTGATCATGATGGTTGTGTTATTGGTGACGATGATGATAATGGATGTGATGGTAGAGCTAATCATGTTGGTGATGGCGGAGGCGAGGATGTGGTGGTTGTTGCCGCGACTATGATCATATTCGTTGTGTTAGTGGAGATGAAGATGGTGACACCGTTTAGAACAGTTATGAGGATGTTATTGGTGAAAGTGATAATGGTGGTTTCAAAGATGGTAGCGAAGTTGATACTGCTGACGACGACTACAATGATGATGCTAACTACAGCGACAATGACAGCGATACTAATAATGGCGTCGACTACGACCCAATATACCTCAATGATGCCGTTATTTGCGAATCGAAGTCGGCACTTGAAGATTAAGATGTCCAGGATATAAATCACATCACAGAAGTAATCCATGACCAGCCAGTAGTGGACATTCTCCGAAGTCTGGTAGGGGAATACCCCTCTTAGTGGAATCATCACGGCATTGTATAGAAAGGCCAGGCTTACCAGAAATAGCCAGGTCACATACATTTTATCTGGGGAGTAGAGGTAAGGTTGTTGGTTTCGGGGATAATGTGTTATTGTCTTGATATATCATCATCATGATGTAGCACGGCCTTTATAGAACGTCGCTCCCATCACAGTCTGTCTGGACAAAGAATTTCCATTACCAAAACTCCAGACTCCGCCACAGACATACCAAGTCTTTCCTTGATATCTTGGTGCCATCGTCTTCTAGGTATACCCCTTCCTGTTCAGCGGCTCCGACAAAGCCATGTATGTGGCTGTCTGTGAGACAGGTTTCGTTGCTCACCATCAGACAATGCGAGCAGCGACTCCTACAACATCATGTCTGTGGCTGTCCATGAGGCAGGTTTCATTGCTCGCCATCAGACAATGCGAGCAGCGACTCCTACAACATCATGTCTGTGGCTGTCCATGAGGCAGGTTTCATTGCTCGCCATCAGACAATGCGAGCAGCGACTCCTACAACATCATGTCTGTGGCTGTCCATGAGGAAGGTTTCATTGCTCGCCATCAGACAATGCGAGCAGCGACTCCTACAACATCATGTCTGTGGCTGTCCATGAGGAAGGTTTCATTGCTCGCCATCAGACAATGCGAGCAGCGACTCATACAACATCATGTCTGTGGCTGTCCATGAGGCAGGTTTCATTGCTCGCCATCAGACATCCACATCCACATCATCATGTAGCATGTCCTATGTAGAACGTCGCTCCCATCACAGTCTGTCTGAAAGAAACTCGTTCCCTTGCCAAAACTCCAGACTCTGTTACAGTCATACTCAGGCATTCCTGGATATCTTTGTGCCATCGTCTTCTTGGTCTACCCCTTCCTCTTTTGCCTGGCACATACCTTCCATCACTGTTCTCTCAAGACCGTGTCTCTTGATGTGACTAAAGTATTTACATTTTCCGGTCAAAATGTAATTGAAAAACCAGTTCTCTTCTATGCTCAACTCTTGCCAAATGTCTACATTTATCCATTTCTTCGTCCAGGGTATTCTGAGGATTTTTCTGTAACATTTTGATTAGAAGGATTCGATTCTTTGTCTGGAAATTTTGGTATGTAGGTATAATATGTGTTGGGTGTTGTGCCCAGATCTCTTCTTTTCTGTTTTTTACCTCCCTTGAACATCATTCCGTGTAGTCGTTTGAGAAACCAAAGAGGACAGAATGGTTCTTTTGTACTTCGATATATTAAGTGAATAAATAGTCTTTTTAAATCTACGAAAGAAGCAGAGGAAGAAGAAGAAGAAGAAGAAGAAGAAGAGGAGGAAGATGTAGATGATGCAGAAGTAAAATAAGACTACAAGAAAGAAGACAAAGAAGAAAAAGAAAAAGAATGAACAAACAAAAAAAAGAAGAAAAAGAAGAAGAAAAAAAACAAGAACAAGAAAAAAGGAAGAAAAGTGGAAGAAGAAGAAGAAGAAAAAGAAAAGAAGAAGATGAAAACGAAGAAGAAGAAATAAAATAAGTACTAGAACAGAAAAACGAAAAATATATAAGAAACTAGGAGCAGAAGGATAATAATAATAATATTCAGAAGAAGAGTACAAAGAAATAGAAGAAGAAATAGAAGAGGACTAAGAGGAAAGATACGATATTAATGAAGAGATAGAAAAAGGTGAAGAAAGATAAAGAAGTAGATAAAGAAAAAAATAAGGTGAGGAAGTAGAAGAGGATTTAGATGTAGAAGAAGAAGGATAAGAAATAAAAAGATGAACAAAAATAAGAAACATTAAAAATAACAAACACAAGAAATCATTAACAGTTCAAATAATTTCACCTACTATGAGGCTCCATGGTGGATGGAAACTTGAGTTTCTTCATGAATTTCGGAGTCTTAAACTTGCAGTGCCACACCCCAACAAAATGGTCGTGATTTTCATCAGAAAACGCGTCACTTCCTCTGGAGCCTGTCGGCATGAACGAGCCAAGCCGGATGTTCCTTGGTGCCGGCGGATCCTCTGTCTCAGAGGCTGCTGTGTAATTGAAAGATAATCATAGCGGTCAGTTAATTAGCGATGTTTGTTGTATGTGCGTCCGTGTCTTATCGGTCAATATGTGTGGGTGTTTTTTTTTCCTTCCCAATCAGAGGAAAAACAGAAATCTTGTCTCCACATTGCGTGGTTAATGTAGATGCAAAGATGATTTCATTTCTCAGCCCGTTAGAACTCCCCAGTGAATTGGAACAGTGGGAATAGAGTTCGGAATTTCTTTAGGGGGAGTTATTTCACACAGGCAGGACAGTAACATCGAAACCTGTCATATGGTTTGGCTTGGCTTCGTTCATTCTCAATCTCCCGCTACCAAACCTTATTAGGCATAAATTGCTTGAATGTAGTCCGACCTGACTGGTGAAATTTGTTAATATAAATTGCTTGAATATAGTCCGACCTGACTGGTAAAATTTGTTAATATAAATTGCTTGAATGTAGTCCGATCTGACTGGTAAAATTTGTTAATATAAATTGCTTGAATGTAGTCCGACCTGACTGGTAAAATTTGTTAATATAAATTGCTTGAATGTAGTCCGACCTGACTGGTAAAATTTGTTAATATAAATTGATTGAATGTAGTCCAACCTGACTGGTAAAATTTGTTAATATAAATTGCTTGAATATAGTCCGACCTGACTGGTAACATTTGTTAATATAAATTGCTTGAATGTAGTCCGACCTGACTGGTAAAATTTGTTACTGACTGGTGAACCACCGTACACATTTTCAAGCCCTGCATATGTTGTTGTTGTTGTTGTTGTTGTTGTTATTACGGGGATCTAGCAGCACCCGGGATCTCACCCTTCGGCCCAATGCTATGTAATGGTATCTGCACGTGTTTATCAGCTGTTGTCTAGTGCTATAGAAAGTGTTCCATGCATCTGGCCATGGAAGAAGAAGCATTTTCCTAAAATCGTTGATCGCTGAGCACTCAAAGAGATGGTGGTCAACGGTTTAATATAGGTTGTACACAGCTGGCTCTCTGGTGTGTGTTGTGGTTGGATTCTGTTCAGGTGTTTGTTTAATGGGATGTGTTGGGTTCTCAGTCAGAAAATGGTCCTCTGATACTTCCTTGTGAGTTGATGTACACTGTCATTTGGACTGAGACTTACCATGTGTCTCTAGATCTCCCTTCCTGTGTTTCCCATGGTCCATCTGTTCAGCCAATATTCTTTGCTTGCTGATCTTATGAGCTGTTTGTAAAGTTGTTGCTGTGTGTGGCTGTTCTTGTCCCGATCCCTCCTTTGCTAGTCTGTCTGCCTTGTCATTGCCATGTGTGCTTGAGTGTCCAGAGACCGACTGCAGAACTATTTTGACAGCACTGGAAGTGATAATGTGGTCAATGTCTAGAAATATTTGGACAAGGTCACGTCTACAATGACCAGCAACTTCTAATGCTTTAAGGGGTCACATTGAATCTGATCTGTTAAAATAACATTTGAACGTAAGACATCAAGAACTATCCTCAGATGGCACAAAAGTGAAAAATTCAGCACGGGTAGAATCCACAAAAGACGTCAAGAAACAAATCAGCACTTAACTTATGGGTTGTGAACTCTTTACAAAAATGTTGACAACCGCCAAGCATCCTGGAAAAGTGGTCATCTGGAGCCAGAAGAATATTTGTGTACAAACCTTGAAACGCATTGTTTATCTGCCACCGGTGGGAACACATTTATTGATTAAATTAACGTTCGTTAGCTGCCCCTGACAATAAAACCCGCCGTTTCTATGGAAACATGTCCTTCAGAAAGAATGTCCCAATCTTCTGCTTATGGTTCAAATTTTGTTTACTTTGTTCTTAAATAAGACATGGCAACCATAATCCCGAGAAAGAGGAATTATGTACGAATGTCAGCAATATATCATCAGGTGCCATGCCGGTTGGGGTTGGCGATTAAGGACCTCCATCATTTCTATCATGTGTGACTTTTAACTTAACTTAATTTCTTTATATTGGTTTAGAAGACTCTGCAGAGTCTGTATACAACCAGTTTCATTTACATTACCTTGCTTTAAAAGATATACGAATACAATTTATTATTAAATGCATTAACTGTCCCTGCCTTCACTACCTCCTGTGGCAATGCATTCCAAGCATTCACCACTCTCTGACTAAAAAAATATTTCCTAATATCTAATCTGGACGTCTCTTTAGTTAATTTGTAGCTGTGTCCTCTTGTTCTTGTGGGGGACTGTATTTTGAAACACTTGGTATAGTCTAATTTATCCATTCATCTGATCATCTTATAAACCTTTTTTGTCACCTCGAATTCTTAATTTATCTAGACACTGAAGGCCAGTTTTTCTGAGTCTTTCCTCATAACTGTATATCTAGAATCCCACTATCATCTTTGTTGTTCTTTTTTGTATTCTTTCCAGCATGTTTATATCCCCTCTACGATAAGGACTCCACACCTGTACACAATACTCCAATCTAGGTCTAACTAATGATTTATACAGTTTCACTATCACTTCCTTGCTCCTATGTTTACCAACTCTGTTGTTGATTGTAGCCCGTGCCATTCTCTCAGGGTGTCCAACATCTTCTCTCTCGGCCTTATTCTGTCTCTCAGGCTGTCCAACATCTTCTCTCTCGGCCTGCCTCTGTCTCTCAGGCTGTCCAACATCTTCTCTCTCGGCCTGCCTCTGTCTCTCAGGCTGTCCAACATCTTCTCTCCTTGCCTTCCTCTGTCTCTCAGGCTGTCCAACATCTTCTCTCTCGGCCTTATTCTGTCTCTCAGGCTGTCCAACATCTTCTCTCTCGGCCTGCCTCTGTCTCTCAGGCTGTCCAACATCTTCTCTCTCGGCCTGTCTCTCAGGCTGTCCAACATCTTCTCTCCTTGCCTTCCTCTGTCTCTCAGGCTGTCCAACATCTTCTCTCTCGGCCTGTCTCTCAGGCTGTCCAACATCTTCTCTCTCGGCCTGCCTCTGTCTCTCAGGCTGTCCAACATCTTCTTTCTCTGCCTTCCTCTGTCTCTCAGGCTGTACAACATCTTCTCTCTCGGCCTGCCTCTGTCTCTCAGACTGTCCAACATCTTCTCTCTCGGCCTGCCTCTGTCTCTCAGGCTGTCCAACATCTTCTCTCTCGGTTTTCCTCTGTCTCTCAGGCTGTCCAACATCTTCTTTCTCGGCCTGCCTCTGTCTCTCAGGCTGTCCAACATCTTCTCTCTCGGCCTTCCTCTGTCTCTCAGGCTGTCCAACATCTTCTCTAGCGGCCTGCCTCTGTCTCTCAGACTGGCCAACATCTTCTTTCTCTGCCTGCCTCTGTCTCTCAGGCTGTCCAACATCTTCTCCCTCTGCCTGCCTCTGTCTCTCAGGCTGTCCAACATCTTCTCTCTCGGTCTGCCTCTGTCTCTCAGGCTGTCCACCATCTTCTCTCTGCCTGCCCCTGTCTCTCAGGCTGTCCAACATCTTCTCTCTCGGTCTGCCTCTGTCTCTCAGGCTGGCCAACATCTTCTTTCTCTGCCTGCCTCTGTCTCTCAGGCTGTCCAACATCTTCTCTCTCTGCCTTCCTCTGTCTCTCAGGCTGTCCAACATCTTCTCTCTCTGCCTTCCTCTGTCTCTCAGGCTGTCCAACATCTTCTCTCTCTGCCCTCCTCTGTCTCTCAGTCTGTCCAACATCTTCTCTCTCGGCCTTCCTCTCTCTCTCTCTCTCTCTCAGGCTGTCCAACATCTTCTCTCTCTGCCTTCCTCTCTCTCAGGCTGTCCAACATCTTCTCTCTCTGCCCTCCTCTGTCTCTCAGGCTGTTCAACATCTTCTCTCTCTCTGCCTTTCTGTCTCTCAATCTGTCCAACCTCTATTCTCTCAGCCTTCCTTTGTCTCTCTTTCCTGCTATCTTTCCCCTTGTCACAACATGCTCTACGCCGCCTCATCTCACAACATGCCTGAAAAAAGTATGACTGCCTTATTCTGATCCTTCAAATAAGTTGTCTTTGTGTTTGTTCCTCATCGAATACTGTATCATTAGTCTTACTTGATGTCTATGAGATCAGAGTTATCCTTGTATACAACCTCGAAGATCTATGTAATAGCTTGTCGATTGTCTATGATTCACTGCCATATGTCAGTACTGGTTCCACATAAAAAATACATATATACACACATATATTTATTTATTTATCACTCGACTACCCCAGCAGTAGGAATAAATACGTGCGAAAATATCCACACAAAAACTATTCACACATAATTTATCTTCCATATTAACACATAAACTATTCACACATAATTTATCTTCCATATTCACACATAAACTATTCACACATAATTTATCTTCCATATTAACACATAAACTATTCACACATAATTTATCTTCCATATTCACACATAAACTATTCATACAGCCTGTTATCCTTTCTATCCCCACAAAAACTATCCTTAAACCTTTATCCTCCACATCCACACAAAAACTATCCTTAAACCTTTATCCTCCACATCCACACAAAAACTATCCTTAAACCTTTATCCTCCATATCCACACAAAAACTATCCTTAAACCTGTATCCACATCCACACAAAAACTATCCTTAAACCTGTATCCACATCCACACAAAAACTATCCTTAAACCTGTATCCACATCCACACAAAAACTGTCCTTAAACCTTTATCCTCCATATCCACACAAAAACTATCCTTAAACCTGTATCCACATCCACACAAAAACTATCCTTAAACCTTTATCCTCCACATCCACACAAAAACTATCCTTAAACCTTTATCCTCCATATCCACACAAAAACTATCCTTAAACCTGTATCCACATCCACACAAAAACTATCCTTAAACCTGTATCCACATCCACACAAAAACTATCCAACAGCCTTTACCCTCTTTATCCTAAACAAAAACTATCCAACAGCCTGTATCCTCTCTACCCAAAACCAAAATGGTATCCTGTCAGCTCGTGTGCCTACCCCTGTGCTCCATAGGGATGATTTATGGAGTATAAAGTGTTATTGACAACCAAAATGGTGGAAAATGTTGAAAGCGAACTGACTTGAGTATAACAAGGATATAAATATGAGCGTCCTTTCCGGCGATTAACGGAAGCAATCTCACGGGTCTGCCATTACGCGGGAACGCATTGATAACGATACAAACAAGGCGTACACGAGGATTTGAACTGTGGTTTTATTGCTTTCATCAGGCGGACGGTATGGGCTAGTGGTTAAGTGACACGGCTCAAAACCTGAAGGTGCTGGGTTCGATCCCTATCACAGCACCGGACGTTACCCCGGGAAAGAAAATCCAGGAGGAAGCAGACCCTTACATAAAATGCATGCTGAAGTTGGATTCACTGGGCCGACATGCGCAAAATAAAAAAAACCACAGTGCAACGCATACCGCCTTCTGTTATAGAGAAACCAACGCAAAAAAAAAAAATGATTACTTTCATCACAGGTATCTCCTTCCAAGCTTGGTATAGATCACGACTAACAACGGTTATGCATGTATAGACCACGACTAACAACGGTTATGCCTGTATAGACCACGACTAACAACGGTTATGCATGTATAGACCACGACTAACAACGGTTATGCATGGGTGTCGCAACCTCATCATTCCAAGAGCCAATAATATAGCGATCAGACGTTGCAAATGAACGCTGGCAGGTTTCTTGTAAAGGGACTAGCTGTAGAGGTAACCTGTGATCAACTCTGGTAAATTTGGGCAAAAAATTGTAACACTTGTAAACTGTCTTGTGTGTTGTAAAAAGGTGGCTAAGGAGAGCTGAGCATGGGGCAGGTTAGACTAGTGTTTCCCAATCTTTATACGCCGGCGGACAGGTGAAAATGTGACAAAGTTTTGAAAATTGCACAGACAGAATGTAAAAAGAAACCATTTATATAGTGTCTTGTGTAATCGTTTTCAAATCTAATATTATAAAATGAAAATGATACATCATCATTATCATGTGCTCTGCCGGTTGACGATCATGGATCTCCACCCACTTCTATCACGTGTGTCGTTTACCAACTCTGTTGTTGATTGTCATCCATGCCAATCTCTCAGGCTGTCCAACATCTTCTCTCTCGGCCTTTCTCTGTCTCTCAGGCTGTCCAACATCTTCACGCTTGGCCTTCCTCTGTCTCTCTTTTCTGCTATCTTTCCGTTATCACAACGCACTCTAAGCCACCTCTTCTCATAACATGCCCAAAAAAGGACGCCTGCCTTGTTCTGATCCATGCAATGAGTTGTCTTCATGTTTGTGCCTCCTCGTGTACTGTAGTATTCTTCGCAGCCCATGGGATCCGCAGCATTCTTCTGTAAAACCACATCCCCGTTGATTCCGAAGATCTAAGCGCTTGCTTGCTAATTGTCCATGTTTCACGGCAAGTGTCAGTATCGGTTTCATGTTACAGTTATTTGACATAAGGAAAAAAACCGAGCACTAAATAACAATGCTAGAAATATAAGACCTTGAACTTTTGAGAAAACAATCATCATTATCATGTAGCATGTCGTTTGAAAACGTCGCTCTCAAAACATGCAATCTGTAAGATCTTGCTAGCTCTCACACCACTGCTACTGTCAATCCTTGAGCCTCTGTAATGTTCCTTGTCCATCTTTTCTTCGAACTTCCTCTGCCTTCTTTGTCCGGCACCACACCCTCTAGTATCGTTCTTTCTAAGCCATTGTGACATCTGATGTGGCCGAAATATGTTAATTTGAATATTTCATTCAAGTAAAGTTAGTGTGAAACCTGTTACTGCTTCTTTGCTAGAATATTTTATAAATGTGGTTCTAGCTTTGTTTCTGAGAGACGAATCACTGCATTGACCTCCATTCGGTTTCTCTGTTCGGTTTTGATTACTGGCAGAGCTGAAAACGTCTTCTCATACCAAGTCATCATGTTGCATGTCCTTTACAGAACCTCGCTCCCATCACAGTCTGTCTGAAAGAAACTCATTCCCTTGCCAAAACTCCCGCCTCCGCCACAGTCATACCCAGGCATTCAAGGATATCTTGGTGCCATCGTCTTCTTGGTCTACCTCTTCCTCTTCCCGTTGTGTCTCTTGATGTGACCAAAGTATTTGCATTTTCTGGCCATAATGGAATTGATAAACCAGTTCTCCTCTATGCTCAACTCTTGCCGAATGTCTACATTTATCCCTTTCTTCGTCCAGGGTATTCTGAGCATCTTTCTGTAACACTTTGACTCGAAGGATTAGATTCTTTTTCTGGAAGTTTTGGTAATCGTCCATGATTCATAGCCATAAGGTGCCACAGGAAAAACACAGGCTGTCAAGACTTTAACTTTTATCGTTTTGTTGGTGCTCTGCCATAATTTCTGCAGGCGGATTCGCCTCTGCACTGTCATTGCTATTCTTCTTATGATGTCTTTCATACCAGATAGGTAGTAAAAAATACGACCAACAATTTAATATAACCTAGTTCACCTCAATGCGAACTCAGCAGTTATGGTCTTAGGTTGTAGTAACTTTTTTGCAGACCAGCCAGACATTTCATGGACCGACAGCGGTTCACAGACCTGCGGTTGGGAAACACTGGCCTGGACCATACTGGAGAAATGTTAAGCCCCACAGACTTCAACAGGTACAGGCAGGTAAAAATGTATTACCTGTTGCACATTTATTGAAAATATGTGTTCTACAGGAAGCTGAAAGATTTTGATGTACGAGGCGTATTCAAATTAAACCGGACCAAACTGCGACAAGTGAACATACGTACGGTGCGCACGATGACGTCACTTCAGGTGTAAACAGTACATACCAACCGTCAAGTTTACAAAAACTTATAGTTTACTAAGAAGATCTTTGACAAAATGACGGGTGTGATACGGAAACCGTCCAGATCAGGGAGCGGGGATTATGGAGAAATTTGTTTTAGCTTTTAGCTGCAGTAAATTTTAGGTACGAATTGGAAAGGCACGATGGACATTCCTGACACTAAACAAAGGCGCGATGAACATTTCGGACACTAAGCAAAGGCACGATAGACATCCCTGACACTAAACAAAGGCACGATGGACATTTCTGACACTAAACAAAGGCACGAGAGACATTTCTGACACTAAACAAAGGCACAAGAGGCATTTCTGACACTAAACAAAGGCACGAGAGACATTTCTGACACTAAACAAAGGCACGATAGACATTCCTGACACTAAACAAAGGCACGATGGGCATTTCTGACACTAAACAAAGGCACGATGGACATTTATGACACTAAACAAAGGCACGATGGACATTTCTGACACTAAACAAAGGCACGGTGGACATTTCTGACAATAAACAAAGGCACGATGGACATTTCTGACACTAAACAAAGGCACGATGGACATTTCTGACACTAAACAAAGGCACGATGGACATTTATGACACTAAACAAAGGCACGATGGACATTTCTGACACTAAACAAAGGCACGATGGACATTTCTGACACTAAACAAAGGCACGATGGACATTTCTGACACTAAACAAAGGCACGATGGACATTTCTGACACTAAACAAAGGCACGATGGACATTTCTGACACTAAACAAAGGCACGATGGACATTTCTGACACTAAACAAAGGCACGATGGACACTTCTGACACTAAACAAAGGCACGATGGACATTTCTGACACTAAACAAAGGCACGAGAGACATTCCTGACACTAAACAAAGGCACGATGGACATTTCTGACACTAACAAAGGCACGAGAGACATTCCTGACACTAAACAAGGGCACGATGGACATTTCTGACACTAAACAAAGGCACGAGAGACATTCCTGACACTAAACAAAGGCACGATGGACATTTCTGACACTAAACAAAGGCACGAGAGACATTCCTGACACTAAACAGTATATGGTGAGCCAGAGATATCAAGATTCACTACCAAAAATTATAATATTCAAAGCAAGTGTCAAGTTTGTGTTGCTGTATGGAACAGAGGCATGGAGAACGAACAAGGGCATACAGCAAAGACTGCAGGTCTTCATTAGCAGATGCCTACGAAGCATAATGGACATGAAGTGGCAGGACATGGTGAGGGATGAAGACTTGTTGAAGAGGAGCCAAGAACAGCCATTATGACAACAAATTACGGGAAGAAAATGGAGATAGATATAACATAAGCTGCGGAAGGCAGTCTAACATAGCCAGACAGGCTCTTAAACGGAATCCTTGGGGGAAAAGATAGAGAGGTAGACCCAAAAATACGTGGAGAAGAGCATGAGAGAAGGAGCTAAAATTCAATAATGGCACCCGAAGAGAGATAGAAGGAGCAGCCAAGAACCATGTACGCCGGCGAGATGTTGTCGATGGCCTATTCCCCGAGAGGAGCGATCGGCTTTGATCGATTTATTGTTTGATTGATTGATTGAGGTGTTAGACATGCTGTAACATTCCGTTTATTGCTGTATCGACAAGTTTGACATATGAAACGTTTTTCCAAACGGCGTGGCGTACTGCTCGTAGAAACACACGGTGAATGCTATAACGCGAAGGCCAGAGTGCAATCCAACTTTACAGTAATACAATCAATTAATATACACGTAGCTTAACTTCTTTTTACTGCCTTAGAAGACTCTGCAGAGTCTGTATACAACCAATTATTTCTACTGCACTTGATCTTCTTCTTCTTCTTCTTACGCTGTCAGACGTTGACCTTTATTTTTTCGAAAAAAGCAGCGGTCATCCTGAGGCTGTCGACACTGCCATAGAGCTTGTCTAGTGTTGCCACTGGTGATGGCCACATCTGCTCTCTCTGGTCCTCGTACGTCGGGCAGTTTTGCAACAAATGCTCAGCGGTCATTTTCCCTGTACCACACGAGCATTCGTCAGTGCCACCTATCTTCAATTTGTTGAATAGGTGGTACCTGAGTCTATTGTGGCCAGTGCGAAGTCTGAAGACCACGACCTGCTCTCTTCTGTTCAACTGGTAATAGGCATCGTTTTTTGTGTAGCCAGTATGTTCTGTTTCTCATTTGGTCATGTAAGAAGCCGTTTTTTGCCAGTCTGCCTCCTCGTTGCCTTGGATGTTGCAGTGGGATGGAACCCACTGTACCACTACTCTTTTTGGTGCGGTCTGCTGGCATAGTTGACAGAGTACTGCTCTTAAATCATTAAGTTCTGTATTTTTCTGGCTTTTTAGTGCTGTGACTACGGCCAGGGCATCTGTAAGCAGGAATATATGGCTTTCATTCCTTTAACCTGTCACCATTTCTTCCACTGCCGCCCTCAGTGCCTCTGCCTCCGCTCTGGAATTGCTTGTGTATTTTCCAGCTGCCAATGACAGTGTTATTTTTCTGCCATTTGGTAGGCTCAGGAATGCCCCTGCCCCTCCGTTCTGTGTTGTGTTTGTTACAGAACCGTCGGTGTATGCATGGGTCCAGTCCATGCTTGGGTAGTTTTTCGTTATGTACCTCAGGGTTGTATCTCTTCTTTTTTTTCAGTCTGGCAGTTTTTGTTTCCAATACCTGGTATATTTTCTACCACCTCTGGAAATATATGCTGCCTCCAGGTAAGTTTTCGTACAGTAGGGATGGCCTTTGGTGTTGTTAGTGCGTTCATGGGGTCTTCGTGCATCTTTGCTTTGGCTATTTCTGCAAAGTTTCTCCGCTTTAGTTTCCCATTTCCGAAATTGTTTAGTCTCTGGTGCATTGGATGGCCAGTCAGTCTTCTGAGTGTCTCTGCTTGCAGCTGGGCTCTGCAGTCTCTTCGGTCGGTCATGGATTGCAGTTTTGTAATCTTTTCAAGTTCTACAATTGGCGTTGACTTCATGCCTCCTATTATAACTCTCATGGCTTGGTTTTGGAGTTTGCTAATTTTATCAAAGTTCGCCTTTGCTGCTGTTGTCCATGCCGCAATGCCATACTCGAAAACTGGTCTATCTTCCCGTGTACAGTTTCTTTAGTATACTTTCGTCTGCTCCACAGCTTGTGCCAACACGTTTCCTCATGATTTCCATTCTTTCACTGGCTCTCATTCGGTTTGTCTCGATCTGACTTTTCCATGTCATGTGCCGATTAAATGTGACTCCCAAGTAGTTTGGGTTGTTGTTTGGCACTTGATCTAAATAATTATGCGCACACAATTTATTTTTGAATGCATTAATTGACCGTGCTGTCACTATTTCAAGTGGCAATGCATTCCAAGAATTGACTAAAAAATGGATTTTCTAGTCTCTGGACCTTTCTTTAATTAATTTGTAGCTGTTCCCTCGTGTTCTTGTACGCGGCAGTACTTTGAAAAATTTTTAAAGTCTAATTTACCCTTTCCGTTGATCATCTTATAAACCTGTATTCAGTTACCTCGAATCCTTCTCTTTTCTAGACACTGTAGGCCGGTTTTTCTGAGTCTTTCCTCATAACTGTAATTCTGGAATCCTACTATCATCTTTGTCGCTCTTCTTTGTATTCTTTCCAGCATGTTTATATCTCATCTACTATAATAACTCCACACTTGAACACAGTACTCAAGTGTAAGTCTAACTAACGCTTTATACAGTTTGGCTTGGCTTGGCTTCATTCTTTCTCAATCTCCCGCTACCAAACCGTGAATTGGCTTAAGTAGTAGAATGTAGTCTAGAGAACGGAATGCGTTGTGTCGTAGTTTACAGCCAGACTGCGATATTTGCACTTTTCGGTCCAACACATCCGACTTCAGCAAGCATTTTTTGAGTACCAGGTTAGCATTCCCTCTTCGATCCCTTCTCCTTAGCCAGTCTGCCCTGCTGCAGCCTGTTATCCAGGATCACCGCGTGGAGGTGTAGAAGGGTCTTGGCAGCTCTGGTTCGCTGGCCCTGACCACTGCAGCTCGTGCGCTGCTCAGCATCTTGATCCCTTTGTACAGTTTGATTATCACTTCCTTGCTCCTGTGTTTAATTGTTGTTGTTATTATCCCATAGCTGCTGAGCAAGCCTGCTCTTGGCAGCCTAATGCCATTCTTATATATATATACAGGTCTTATTCAGTTGTGTCACTTCTCCGTACAGAGTGTTGGTAATTGTAGGCAGTACTTGTAAGAATCTTTTCCTCGTGTCCGCAAGTGCCTTGCACTCAATGAGTCGATGTCGAACTGTTTCATCAGGATGAGAGCAATGTTTGCACAAGGGCAGGTGCTGGGGATTGATGCGGTTCAAGCGGCTATTAACTCTGGAATGTCCTGTTCGGAACTGAAAGATGAGACTTTTTAGGGCCAGATACATGGCCAAATGGGAAACAGGACACACTGGCTACACAAAAAATTATGCCTACTACCAACTGAACAGAAGAGAGCAGGTCGTGGTCTTCAGACTCCGCACAGGCCACAAAAGACTGAGGTACCATCTTTTCAATAAATTGAAGGTAGGTGGCACTGACAAGTGCTCGTGTGGTACAGGGAAAATGACTGCTGAACATTTGCTGCAAAATTGCCCGACATACGAGGACCAGAGAAAGCACATGTGGCCATCACCAGTGGCAACACTAGACAAGCTCTATGGCAGTGTCGACAGCTTCAGGATGACAGCTGCTTTCTTCGAACAAATTCAATTTGACGTCTGACAGCGTACGAAGGAGAAGAAGAAGAAGATCACTTCTATGTAGTTATTTATGTCATCGTTACTTTATGGCTGTGACATTTCGCTAAATACACTGCGACCTGTTGTTCCCGTCGCCCACCTGTTGTTCCCGTCACCCACCTGTTCCTCCAGATTTCCCGAGTATTATTCTGAATAATTCGTTTTATTGTGTGGATACTGCAGGGTCTATCCAATTGTTGTTTCAAGGCTCCTGTCTTTGCCGATCTGTCGGCCATCTTGTTCCCACTTTGTCCAGGGATCCATTGCAATGGGGCATTTATCCCGTGGGAGGTGATGATGTTGTTGATCGCACTCCCTACCAAGAATATCTCCTTTTCTTTGTATGGGGTGTTCTTCAGCGACTCCAGAACCGACATGGAGTCACTACAAATTTAATAAATCCACCGGCAACAATTTCCCCAAGTCAAACTATTGGTCCACAATCTCAACTTCTATGTTTAATATATGTTGAATATTTATCCTTTATTATTGTTGCTATGTAGTCTTTGATGAACTTACCAGATTTAGCGTCATAGTCAGACTCTGAGGATGGAGTCGGTGGTTGGGAAATTTTGTCCTTGACCTTCTGTGTCCGGCTGGAGAAAGCCCTGACAAGCTCTCGCATACGCTCGCTGAAGCTTCCGCTAAAGTTGGACAGACTGGCCGTGCCGACACTGAAAATGATGCATAGATGAAGGTAGACGTTCTAACTTTGCCGTTTGATATTTGTTTGTTATTACTGTAAAGCGTGGGCGTGTGGGCAATGGGGAGATTGTTGAATGAAATAATTGATGTCTGTGAAATGTGGATATATGGGCAGACTGACAGGCAGACAGATTTCACATACAGAAAGACAGACAACATAGACAGACATATTACATAAACAGACACACTACATAGATAGACCGACAGAAAGATTATATAAATAGATAGATTACATAGACAGACAGGCAGATTATGCAGACATACAGATTACACAGACAGATAGAAAGACAGATTACATAGACAGACAGACAAACAGACATACATATACACAGAAAGACATACAGATATATATATATATATATATATATATATATATATATATATATATATAGATAGATGGATGGATGGATGGATGGATGGATGGATGGATGGATGGATGGATGGATGGATGGATGGATGGATGGATGGATGGATGGATGGATGGATGGATGGATGGATGGATGGATGGATGGATAGATAGATAGATAGATAGATAGATAGATAGATAGATAGATAGATAGATAGATAGATAGATAGATAGATAGATAGATAGATAGATAGACAGACAGATAGATAGATAGATAGATAGATAGATAGATAGATAGATAGATAGATAGATAGATAGATAGATAGATAGATAGATAGATAGATAGATAATGTTCGTGCTGTTTAACTTTCTTTGGAGAGATACATTTTTCAAATGTATATTAAATAAATAATTGTTAAAAATGTAAATAAATATATTTTGAAACCTTAAAATACTTACCTGGCGCTGCAGTGAATCATCACTTTGTTATTGACGTAATTATCGGGTTATCAGTAATGCAATAATTGATTGATATAAGAGCACTGATTTGTCAATCCCTTGGATAAAAAATATATATTATCTCTTCGTTTACCAGTGCCTGGTGGTGGGATTTGCATTTGTAATCACTTATTTATGTCTCTGGATAAAGTATTGTTGATGGAATGTTTATCGCCTCTTCCCTAAAACAAGTAGTGCAATTTAGATGTTTTCCTCAACAGTTTTGTGTTTTTTATACGGTATAGTTGATGGAATGTGTAGCGTCTTCTTCCTGTACCAAGTAGTGCAATTTTGATGTTTCCTCAATTGCTTTATACTTTCATATCTAGTGTTAACAATTGCGTCCTTTCTATGTGCCAACTATTAAAAGTACATATTTTCTTAATTATGTATCGTCTCAAAATTTGTCGATGGAGATGGCTGGCAGTAGTCGGGCATTTCGAAGTTATGATAGGACGATAGCGGGTAATTTCGAAGTTATGACAGGACGATAGCGGGTAATTTCGAAGTTATGACAGAACGGTAGCGGGTTATTTCGAAGTTATGACAGGACGATTGCGGGTAAGTTCGAAGTTATAGCATAACGATAGTGGGTAATTTCGAAGTTATGACATGACGATAGCGGGTAATTTCGAAGTTATGAGATGACGGTAGCGGGTAATTTCGAAGTTATGACAGGACGATAGCGGGTAATTTCAAAGTTATGACATGACGGTAGCGGGTTATTTCGAAGTTATGACAGGACGATTGCGGGTAAGTTCGAAGTTATGTCATAACGATAGTGGGTAATTTCGAAGTTATGACATGACGATAGCGGGTAATTTCGAAGTTATGAGATGACGATAGCGGTTAATTTCGAAGTTATGTCAGGACGATAGCGGGTAATTTCGAAGTTATGACAGGACGGTAGCGGGTTATTTCGAAGTTATGACAGGACGATTGCGGGTAAGTTCGAAGTTATGGCATAACGATAGCGGGTAATTTCGAAGTTATGACATGACGATAGCCTGTATCCATCACAGCAAGAACACAGAAGTCTCATGCTAACCACGTCGTTCAATTTTAGATGAATTTGTAAATTAAGCACAAAAGATCCCACACTTTTTGATAAGAGAAATACATTTTGTTTTGAATCCAACAGCGGCCTGGCTCTCGTCCTTCAACCCAATGCTTATCTAATGATTATTTTCATAAATGCGTTAGTTGTTTAGTTACGTACAAAATGTTCAATTTATATGTCCCTAGATGAAGACGAATATATGTCACACTCAAGAAATGTACTTAAATATAACCAGATAAAATGTGAAAATTCAGAGCGGAATAAATCACAAACCAATTACAAAGTAAGCAGTCGCAAAGTATTTATGATTGAAGACAAATATAATTATGTTCATATTTTAAAAAATAATTTATCTCATGAAATATTCGATCAGACATATTTTGCTTGGCTTTTTAAAAAAAATAATAAGATAGTCGTGCTGTTTACTTGGTGTCTGTTAAAATCATAAAATCAAATTTGTTCTCTGGAATACTGGGATTGCATACTTTCAAATAAAAAATGTCTACATCGTTAATGTCTTTGCTTTGACTCTCTTCTATTACTCTCTCTCTCTCTCTCTCTCTCTCTCTCTCTGTTTTTATATCAATGAATTCGCCGAACATCTGCTGCAAAATTGCCCGATATACGAGGACCAGAGAAAGCACATGTGGCCATCACAAGTGTCAACACTAGACAAGCTCTATGGCATTGTCGACAGCCTCAGGATGACAGCTGCTTTCTTCGAACAAATACAAGTTGACGTCTAACAGCGTACGAAGAAGAAGAAGAAGATATCAATGAATATCTTTAAAAATCTATCTATCTATGCATTTCTCTTTTTGTCTCGTTATGTATCTCTGTCTTTCTATCATTACCTCTCTTTCTCTTTCTCTGAATCTGTTTGTATCTCTCTTATACTATGCGACTATCGCTATCCGTCTCTTCTTCTTCTTTTGCGTTCAGGATTGTTGGTCATGCTAGATCTGAAGCTCCGTCGCTAGAACGGTCCGCAGTCCTATCCAGGTCCAGGTGGCAGCCCCACAGTCATATCCAGATCCAGATGGCAGCCCCACAGTCCTATCCAGATCCAGGTGGCAGCCCCACAGTCCTATCCAGATCCAGGTGGCAGCCCCACAGTCCTATCTAGGTTCAGGTGGCAGCACCACAGTCCTATCCAGATTCAGGTGGCAGCCCCACAGTCCTATCCAGATCCAAGTGGCAGCCCCATCCAGGTTCAGGTGGCAGCCCCACAGTCCTATCCAGATTCAGGTGGCAGCCCCACAGTCCTATCCAGATTCAGGTGGCAGCCCCATCCAGATTCAGGTGGCAGGCCCAGTCCTATCCAGATCCAAGTGGCAGCCCCACAGTCCTATCCAGATCCAGGTAGCAGCCCCACAGTCCTATCCAGATCCAGCTAGCAGCTCCAGTCATATGCAGATTCAGGTGGCAGCCCCATCCAGATCCAGGTGGCACCCGCACAGTCCTATCAGATTCAGGTGGCAGCCATACAGTCCTATCTAGACAGATCCAGCTGGCAGCCCCACAGTCCTGTCCAGATTCAGGTGGCAGCCCCACAGTCCTATCCAGATCCAGGTGGCAGCCCCCCCCCCCAGTTTTATCCAGATCCAGGTGGCAGCCCCACAGTCCTATCCAGATTCAGGTGGCAGCCCCACAGTCCTATCCAGATCCAGCTAGCAGCTCCACAGTAATATCCAGATTCAGGTGGCAGCCCCATCCAGATCCTGGTGGCAGCCCCATCCAGATCTAGGTGGCAGCCGCACAGTCCTATCCAAATTCAGGTGGCAGTCCCACAGTCCTATCCAGATTCAGGTGGCAGCCCCACAGTCCTATCCAGATCCAGCTAGCAGCTCCACAGTCATATCCAGATTCAGGTGGCAGCCCCATCCATATTCAGGTGGCAGCCGCACAGCCCCACAGTCCTATCTAGATCCAGGTAGCAGCCCCACAGTCCTATCTAGATCCAGGTAGCAGCCCCACAGTCCTATCTAGATCCAGGTGGAGCCCCACAGTCCTATCCAGATCCAGGTGGCAGCCCCACAGTCCTATCCATATTCAGGTGGCAGCCGCACAGTCCTATCCATATTCAGGTGGCAGCCCCACAGTCTTATCCAGATTCAGCTGGCATTCCCTCAATTCTATCCAGGTTCAGGTGGCAGATCCACAGCCTCTGCACCGCCTTAGCGCCCTCTGGCATCGTATGTCTCTGTATGCTGTGCTGCCCTGTGTGATGTGTTCGTGGGTTTGAACTCCGGTCTCACACTGACTTTCACTTGTGTGTGACATTTTGAGCCGATGTCTGGGGCGGAATAGTCTGCAATGGCCTGTTATTTGTTTCCATGGATATACCTTTAGGAAATACATTCATCATCATCATCCTCATCAGGACACTTCTCAAGTGGCAGTCAGTTTACAATGGAACATCGGGAGGTGGAGGCGGACGTATCAGCGCAGCAACTGGACAGAAGTAGTTAAACCAACGACCCTGATAAGGACTGACCATCTGATCAGGCAAGAAATGTCAACCCAACATCCGCCAGCGCAGACCCCTACAGTCTGTCAACTATGCCACCAGTCCGCACCAAAAAGAGTAATGGTACAGTGGGTTCCATCCAAGGCAACGAGGAGGCAGACAGACTGGCAAAAGAAGGTGCAAGACTACCACAACAAGATTCTAGTGTGACCTACGAAGAGTCCAAAAGGTTTATTGAGGCCAGATACATGGCCAAATGGGAAACAGAACATACTGGCTACACAAAAAATGATGCTTATTACCAGTTGAACAGAATAGAGCAAGTGGTGGTCTTCAGACTCCGCATAGGCCACAACAGATTAAGGTACCATCTATTCAATAAACTGAAGATAGGTGGCACTGACGAATGCACCCGGGTACAGGGAAAATGACCGCTGAAAATCTTCTGCAAAATTGCCCGACATACGAGGACCAGAGAAAGCGCATGTGGCCATCACCAGTGGCAACACTAGACAAACTCTATGGCAGTGCGGACAGCCTCAGAATGACCGCTGCTATCTTCGAACAAATTCAAGTTGACGTCTGACAGCGTACGAAGAAGAAGAAGAAGACCCCTACAGCGCCAGTTAGACCGGGCTGCGATGAGTCCAGTTGGCATGGGCCATCCAATACTCCACTGGTCACTTTGTAACAAATCCTAATGACTGGAGACGGGAATTTGAACTCGCGCAAGAATTAGTACATGTTCGAGGACCGGGTCAATCAAGAACTGTTGAACTATGCACATAATTTAATTGGTTCTTTTTGGTTTTGTCATGTGATGGAAACTGGTTGTCTACACACTCTATATAGGATTCTGTACCAGCATCAATAAGTTGTTTATGTAAGTTATCAGGCGATAGACGGTGTTTAGTTGGTGTCTGTGAAGCTTGTGGATGGGGCCAGGTCTATTACTCACTATGTAAGTTATCAGGCGATAGACGGTGTTTAGTTGGTGTCTGTGGAGCTGGTGGATTGGGCCAGGTCTATTGCTCACTATGTAAGTTATCAGGCGATAGACGGTGCTTAGTTGGTGTCTGTGGAGCTGGTGGATTGGGCCAGGTCTATTGCTCACTATGTAAGTTATCAGGCGATAGACGGTGCTTAGTTGGTGTCTGTGGAGCTGGTGGATTGGGCCAGGTCTATTGCTCACTATGTAAGTTATAAGGCGATAGACGGTGCTTAGTTGGTGTCTGTAGAGCTGGTGGATTGGGCCAGGTCTATTGCTCACTATGTAAGTTATCAGGCGATAGACGGTGCTTAGTTGGTGTCTGTGGAGCTGGTGGATTGGGCCAGGTCTATTACTCACTTCCATGTCTTTCTTCCATTTTGAGTTGTACTGATTGTGGATGATAGTGTACATAGGTTGCTCCATCTTGCCACCTACTTTGGACAGGCTATCAGCTATCTCATCCCCTGTGATTCCACAATGGGAGGGTAACCACTTAAGAACCGCTGTTGCGGTTCTTTTGATTCTGCTGATCTCTGATCTGATTTCCCGCAGCATTTGTTCACCTCTTTTGTTTTGTATTGCTTCTAGTTTTAATCTGCATTCTCTAACAAATACAATCTGAGTTGGCGGGTGTTCGTCTGATCTGGTGAACATTCTTAGTGCATGTAGGAGGCAGCATAGGCTCTGCCCTGAAACTGAAATAGATCTTCCTAATAAAGAATGCCTTATGGATTATATTCTCATTGTTCTATCTTACAAAGATGCCCCTAAGTATGTCAATTTTCCCATTATTGTATCTTACAAAGATGCCCCTAAGTATGTCAATTTTCCCATTATTGTATCTTACAAAGATGCCCATAATTATGTCAATTTTCCCATTATTGTATCTTACAAAGATGCCCATAATTATGTCAATTTTCCCATTATTGTATCTTACAAAGATGATCCTAATTATGTCAATTTCCCCATTATTGTATCTTACAAAGATGCCCCTAATTGTGTCAATATCTCCTAGTTTCACATTTCTCAAATTAATGTTCTATGTACATGCCTGTCTCTCTCCCCTGTCAAGCCTTCTGCACATCACTACCACAACAATATGGCTGTTTATTTGTATATCACTCTCTCTATCTCCTTGTCTCCTGCTATTTCTCGCCATATCTTTCTGCCACTCACTTTCTATCTCTGGATATCAGCGCCCCCCCCCCCCCTAATTGTGTGTACATTTTCAGAATAAAATCGCTAATGAGGGATACACGAAAAGAACGGCCATTGACAACCCTAACAGACAAACGCCGATCGCCCGATAATCTCTAACGCTAACGTCATCTCTTTCAAATTAGCCAGTTAATTCTCCAAAAATGCAGAACACGTGAAAAAGCGGAAGCCATTTTCATTGGGCACTTAATGTTGGATTTTCTTACGTGGAAAAGTGTAATGTGCTAGCCAGAAATGGCGCCGGGCAGGTCCAAAGGCTGTCATTTCCTGGAGCGAAATTGAGGATGAGTTATCAATCCTGATTAGAGTTGTGGTCGAAAACTTCCTATACACGGCAAAGGTGTGTGGGTTCAATTCCCGTTATCCGTACGCCATGATCGGTTATGAAGACGTTCGCATGGGTGGGTGTTCGTATAGCGGGTTTTTGTATAGCGAGTTTTTGTATAGTGAGGATCTAAACTAGACTGTGAGTAGTCTGGACTGAAAGGCAGATCCGTAATCGATTGTTTCTTCAGGCGAAGGTTATACCTCAAATATGGAAGTGACCTGGTCTCTGTTTACACCTGTGAAGACAAACACACACACACACACACACACACACAAACACACACACACACACACACACACACACAAACACACAATTATACACACAAACAAACACATATACACAAACAATCACACACACAACACACGCAATCATAAACACACACAATCACACACACAAACAAACACACTATCCCACACACACAAACAAACACACAATCACAAACAATAACACACCCACCACACACAAACAAATACAAACAATCACACAAACACCACAAACAATCACAAACACATACACAAACAAACACACTATCAAACACAAACAATCACACACACACCCCACACAATCACAAACACACACAATCACACACATACACAAACAAACGCACTATCAAACACAAACAATCACACACACACACACCACACACAATCACAAACACACACACAATCACACACATACACAAACAAACACACTATCAAACACAAACAATCACATTCACACCACACACAATCACACACAAACACAAACAATCACACACCCACCACAAACAATCACAAACACACACATTCACACACATACACAAACAAACACACTATCAAACACAAACAATCACACACACATACCACACACATACCACACACAATCACAAACACACACAATCACACATACACAAACAAATACACACAAACAATCATATACACACAATCACACACATACACAAACACACACACACACAAACAATCACATACACACACAATCACACACATACACAAACAAACACACACAAACACAAAATGGAGAAGCGTATTGAAGCCTTTGAAATGTGGGTATTCACAAGACTTGGGTCCAGCTTCTTGGAAAGATCGGAAAACCAATAATGAGGCTCTGGAACAACTCAAGGTGGGACAGACACTTCTGAAGGAGATAACAAGCAGAAAAATAAAATATTATGGTCATCTCAAGCACCATGACAGTCTGGTAAAGATTATTTTGGAGGGCAAAGAAGAGGGCAAGAGAGCCAGAAGGCGGCAGGGGTACAGATGGACAGATAAGATCAAGATGTGGTCGGGGCACAGTTTGACTGCGTTTACCAGCCAGGCGCGAGACAGAGACAGATGGAGATCCTTTACCGTCAACCTACGTTGCGAAGACGGCATTTGATGATGATGATCCACCAAAATTAGAGATCCATTCTGTAGCATGTTAGCTCAAATGTGTAAATCTAAATACAGGCGACTAACTGTGTGACATGGCATAACACCTGCCATGGTTAGGTGGTTTGTTTGGAGCAGCATAGATGGCGTCTAACAGGCTGCGGGATCTACTTTGTTCTAGTGTTTGAGTATCAAGGTGGATAAACGCTTGTCCCAACGCAGCGCGGAGTATTAAGCTGCTCGAGCCTAGCCCGCTAAACAGGAAACCCTTCTCCTGGCTACATCCAGATGAAACCAGAGCTGAGACCTGCACAGAGCCATTTGCCCCTGTAGAAGTCCAGGTCGACTAAGTGGGACCTGCACAGAGCCATTTGCCCCTGTAGAAGTCCAGGTCGACTAAGTGGGACCTGCACAGAGCCATTTGCCCCTGTAGAAGTCCAGGTCGACTAAGTGGGACCTGCACAGAGCTATTTGCCCCTGTAGAAGTCCAGGTCGACTAAGTGGGACCTGCACAGAGCCATTTGCCCCTGTAGAAGTCCAGGTCGACTAAGTGGGACCTGCACAGAGCCATTTGCCCCTGTAGAAGTCCAGGTTGACTAAGTGGGACCTGCACAGAGCCATTTGCCCCTGTAGAAGTCCCGCTCGACTAAGTGGGACCTGCACAGAGCCATTTGCCTCTGTAGAAGTCCCGGTCGACTAAGTGGGACCTGCACAGAGCCATTTGCCCCTGTAGAAGTCCAGGTCGACTAAGTGGGACCTGCACAGAGCCATTTGCCCCTGTAGAAGTCCAGGTCGACTAAGTGGGACCTGCACAGAGCCATTTGCCCCTGTAGAAGTCCCGGTCGACTAAGTGGGACCTGCACAGAGCCATTTGCCCCTGTAGAAGTCCCGGTCGACTAAGTGGGACCTGCACAGAGCCATTTGCCCCTGTAGAAGTCCCGGTCGACTAAGAACTAAGAAGAAGCGATACGGGCAATCCATATGGGATAATCCAGCAGATTGATATAATTAGGGGTAGTCCTTTTACTGGTGATACAGGGAGATTGGAATGCCAAAATTGGTGGAGACGTGGTACGTGACTGGAAAGGCACATGTGTAGCATTTGGAAATGTGACCACGAACGATAGAGGGCTGAGACTCCTGGAATTTGAGTATTATAATAAGCTAATAGTAGCGAAAACGCTAGGACCACATACAATGACGAGGCGGTGGACGTGGCACAGCCCAAATAATACGCTAAAGAAAGTTCTGAAAAGAGATTTTTGGACCATTACAGCAGATATCCAAGGCAGAATACATGCAATGGAAATGAGGTGCTATAGAAAACTCTTAAATGCTACATATAAAGATCGTGTCACGAACGTAGAAATACTCCAGAGAGTTGAAAACGCTATTGGTCCTTTTGAAGATCTGTTCACAACAATCAAAAGACGAAAGATGGCCTGGTGCGTGCACGTCGCGAGGTCCAACGGAATTACCAACTCGATAATCTTTGGTTCCGTTCCGGGACAGAGAGGGCGAGGACGTCCAAGGAAGAGATGGGTGGACAACATCACTGAGTGGTCAAGCCTTCGTCCCTGTGAGATAGACAGGCAGCGGCAGGCAGAGAAAAAAGACATTGGGAGTGTCTTCAAGTGTTCCCCAACGTATATAATAACCCTGATGGGTTACAGGATGGACTGAACTGAACTGAGTCATTTTAACGAAATCCATTATTTTACTGAAGACACGCTCAAATCAAATAAATTCATGAAAAAGATTCACGTCCCTTAACAAATTAAATAAAAATACACTTTTGTCGGAAACCTTTTAGAAATGGAAATGAAAAATGCTCTGCACTTTCGGCAAAAAACACGTTTAGAAACTGCAAAAAATCTTGGCTGGAAAATATTTGTTCTTCATCTTCGGTGTTTGTAGGTGTCACATCTTTGCATTGTGTGAATTTGAGTCGGTACCACTTCAAAATGAAACCTCTATCCTTCTTCCTTCTGCTTGTTCTTCTTCTTCTATTTCTTGTTCTTCCTCTTCATTTTTCTTCTTCTTCTTTTACCTCTTGTTCTTCTTCTCTTCCTATTCTTCTTGTTCTTCTTCTCTTTCTCTTCTTGTTCTTCTTATCTTTCTCTTCTTGTTCGTCTTCTCTTCATCTTCTTCTTGTTCTTTTTATCTTTCTCTTCTTCTTTGGTGTTTGTCCTGAAAAAAGACGTCTGTAACGTTATGTCGTAGGTTACAACTAGGTTGCGATATCAACGCTTTTCAATCGACACATCCGATTTCAGCACGGGTTTTTTTGAGGATTGGTTTTGTCTTTCCTCTTCCATACCTAATCCCTGAGTCAGGTTACATGTTTGCAGCCTGTGTCCAGTGCTACCACTTGGACGCAAACAGAGTCTGGGTCAGTTATGAGTTACTGACCTTGATGAACGCAGTCAGCTATGAGTTGTCGGCTCCTGTCAGTTCCTTCTCTGTTGCATCTTCGCCCCCAACTTTTCCAATTTATTGAGAATGTTGGATGATTTTATTTTTAAAATAAAAAACATGGCTGTATAATTTATTTCTGCAAATTTAAAATCATTTTTACTTATTTTATTCTGGGCTCTAGAATTGACAAAATGGCGACTGCTCCAAAGAAATCAGAATAAGAATTGCCATGGCAACGCAGACGCTAAACAGCCTGAAGAAATTATGGCAGAGCACCAACAAAACGACAAAAGTGAAAGTCTTGATACCCTGGACTGAAAAAAAAGACAAATATAGACATTCGGCAAGAGTTGAGCATAGAGGAGAACTGGTTTATCAATTCCACTTTGGTCAAAAAATGTAAATACTTTGGTCACATCAAGAGACACAACAATCTCGAGGGAACGGTGATGGAAGGTACGGTGCCAGGTAAAAGAGGAAGGGATAGACTAAGAAGACGATGGCACCAAGATATCCAGGAATGTCTGGGTATGACTGTGGCGGAGACTGGAGTTTTGGCAGGGGAAAGAGTTTCTTTCAGACAGACTGTGATGGGAGCGACGTTCTGTAAAGGACAGGCAACATGATGATGGTGATGACGATGATTATTTTTTTCCATTTCGTTCTCTCTATCCCTTTCCGCATTGCCCATGCTGTGTATACTATCCTCCTCCCTGCTTTCATTCGACTTGGCATGGCCTTTATCCGTTTCATAGACTTCTATTTCTCCTATTTTAACCAACTTCCCTATAACCTAGAGGGGTGACATCGTGAATTCATCCTCTGCTAGTACGGCCTGCTAATTTATCAAATGGTGTTTCCCCTACTCCCCCCCCCCTTTATTTTCGCTTCATCCCCAACACAAATAAAGTCTTTCATAAATATCGGACTAGCTGCGTCTGCTAATCACTGACTCCGACGTATGTGGAGAAACGGCAAGATCTCCCTTGGAACAAAAATCTGCATGTACCAATCCTGTGTGGTCCCAGTCCTGCTTTACGATTCCAAAACATGGACATTGCTGAAAGATTACATGTCGAGACTGTAGGCCTTTCAGCTTCGCAACCAGTGGCGTATCCTGTGCATCTGATGGCATGACTACATCCACAACCAGCGGCGTATCCTGTGCATCTGATGGCATGACTACATCCACGATGTGGAGTCTTTGCTAAAACGGGCCCAATCCCAATTTCAGAAAAAAAACTTGACACCTTCCGAGTTTCTTTGTTCGGTCATGCTGTACGACTGGACCGGGAAACCCCGGCCCACAAGATACTACACAAGTCGTTCCTCAGCGCATGAGCTGCAGTGGTCAGCGACCCATAGCTGACTGCTAGCGTCAGGTCCAGCGAACCAAAGCTGCCAAGACCCTTCTACACCTCCACGCAGTGATCCTGGATAACAGGTTTCAGCAGGGCAGACTAGCAAAGGAGAAGGGATCGAAGAGGGAATGCTAACCCGGTACTCAAAAAATGATTGCTGAAGTCGAATGTGTTGGATCAGAAGGTGCAGATATCGCAGTCAAGCTGTAAACTACAACACAAATAATTCCGTTCTGAGTTGCATTCTGCTACTTAAGCCCTTTCAGGGTTTGGTAGGGGGAGAATGAGAACGAACGAGGCCAAGCCATTCCTCAGCTCCAAAAGTCTTCCCCCGACCAGCTGGAGGCGCAGAAGACGTCGTCCTCCCACAGTATGCCTCCAGCAGATATCAACCTCCTCCTCAGCCGTCCTGGATGATGCCTGAAGCCACGCCACAGATGTGGATAATTAACGAGGGGGACCGACGCAACGGGACACATACGCCTAAGCGAACATTATTTCTATTATTAATACAAGAATGCGCAGAATAAGGTAGTTTAAAAACAACAATTTACCTGTTAATCTGTATTGATTCGTTACCTAAGCATTTCATCAAATTGTTTGTTTCCTTTCTTTGCCTTGTAGTAAGATTTTTTTATTCTGTACTTTTCATATTGAGTGTAACCGTCGGCCTGGCTTAAAGATAGTTCTCTGTCTATGTCTTCGGTGTCTGTATGTTTATGTCTCAAGAATCATTGTCATTTCATGTTATATTTTTGTGTGTCGGGTGGAAGTTTCTTCTTCTTCTTCCTCGGTCGTCTTCAGACCTAAACTTCAATGACTCTAAAGAAGGCAGTAGTTGACTCAACGCTCTGTACACTTCCGTACAGCTTCTCGTGGAAGGACACTGGCTGTTGCCAAATGCTACTTCTTTTGTCGGTATACAGTGGGCAGGACTGCAACATATGTTCTGCCTTCATGGGGGCTGTGCCGCAGGCACAAAGGTCTGTAGTGCCAATCTAGTTCTTGTTGTACAGTTGACATCTAAGTCTTCTGTGACCTGTCCGTAGCCGGAGAATTATCACCTGGTCTCGCCTGGAAAGTTGATGGTGGGCATCGTTTTCTATGTGGCCAGGAAGGTCTTTTTTCCATTTTGCACTGTACGTTGCCCTGATGAATGCTTTTGTCTCATTGTATGTGATTTCTGTATCACTCTGCTGCGGCATTCCTCCCTCTCTGACGAGTCTGTCTGCCTCCTCGTTGCCTGGAATGTTGCAGTGGGCTGGTATCCACTGGACTGTGCTTTTTTTAAGCCAGAGTACCGAGTTCATTTTTGTGCTGATTGTTGAGAGCCATTAACACTGCAAGGGCGTTTGTGAAAATGACCACTGGCTTTTAGTTAGTTTTAGTTAGTTATGAGTTGATACTGAGGATAACTTTATTGAGGGCAACTTACTGAGAATAGTTAGTTAGTTATGAGTTGATGCTGAGGATAATATTATTGAGGGCAACTTACTGAGAATAGTTAGTTAGTTATGAGTTGATGCTGAGGATAACTTTATTGAGGGCAACTTACTGAGAATAGTTAGTTAGTTATGAGTTGATGCTGAGGATAACTTTATTGAGGGCAACTTACTGAGAATAGTTAGTTAGTTATAAGTTGATGCTGAGGATAATATTATTGAGGGCAACTTACTGAGAATAGTTAGTTAGTTATGAGTTGATGCTGAGGATAATATTATTGAGGGCAACTTACTGAGAATAGTTAGTTAGTTATGAGTTGATGCTGAGGATAACTTTATTGAGGGCAACTTACTGAGAATAGTTAGTTAGTTATGAGTTGATGCTGAGGATAACTTTATTGAGGGCAACTTACTGAGAATAGTTAGCTAGTTAGTTAGTTAGTTGTCCATCGCAAACGATGATGCGACATCATCAGACGGTGTTGTCATGATGAAAAACTTCAGTTATCTTCTTCTTCTTCTTCTTCTTCTTCTTTGCGTTCAGGATCTTTTGGTCATGCTATATCTGCAGGCCAGTCGCCATAATGAAGTCTGTAGTCTTCACCAGGTCGGAGTGGCTGTCCCAAAGATTTTGTCTCTGCTCTGCACCCTGAGGCCAGGTCTGGTATCTCATTTTCCAATACAATACAATAGTACGGGGGAGCCAGTGGTCTCGAGGTAAGGTGTTCACCTCGTGTGCTTGAGGTCGCGGGTTTAAATCATGGTGGAGACACCGGGATTTTTTGACGTGATTCATCCAGTAAATATTTCCCCTGATCTCTGAGTAGTGAGATCAGACACCCGTGTGCAGGGGCGCCAACGTTAACAATACCTTAGCAGTTGGAAATCGAAAAGAGAAGACGTAAAGGCCGCTGCTCAGGCAAAATTCAAGTTAAATATCTACTCAAATTATTCTAGGGATTCTCGCCCCATAGAGAAAATGTCGCAAAAAGGGGACTGAGTGGCCATAACAACAGGTCTTTGTTAAATGGTTAACGGAGCGGTTAAGATGGCGCCTGACAGGCTGCGAGTCTACCTTGCTCTAATTTACGATTCCTCCTCCACCAGTCTCAAAAACAGGTGATCGTTTATTCCAGGGGCTAACAGATGCTGGGATTGACCTGGCAAGTCATCAGTTCATTTTCACCAACTAAAAAAAATATGAAACGAAGGAGGTCGCACCTCCCCACGACGTCTAACGACATGTGGACTGAAAATACATAGATAGATAGATAGATAGATAGATAGATAGATAGATAGACCCACAGACAGACAGACAGATAGACAGACTGACAGATATATATTTAGATAGATAGATAGATAGATAGATAGATAGATAGATAGATAGATAGATAGATAGACAGACAGACAGACAGACAGACAGACAGACAGACAGACAGACAGACAGATAGATAGATAGATAGATAGATAGATAGATAGATAGAAAGATAGATAGATAGATAGATCGATAGATATATAGATAGATAGATAGACAGACAGACAGACATATAAATTATTAAATAGATAGATAGATAGATAGATAAATAGATAGATAAATATAAATATAAATAGATAGATAGATAGATAGATAGATAGATAGATAGATAGATAGATAGATAGATAGATAGATAGATAGATAGATAGATAGACAGATAGATAGATAGATAGATAGATAGATACAATAGTACGCTTAGGAGACCAGTGCCCCTCGTGTCACATGACCACGCCTGATGGTCGCGTCCCAGGCTGCCTGTCGATCTGTTTTAGCCAGATGCTGCGAGGATGATACCAAGAACGTCTCCAGGATGAACCCACAGCTTGCCGAAGAATTGCCTGGGCTCCGACTATCATGGAAAGGCGAACAACGTGGCCGAAAACGGGAGAGTGACGGCGATCAATCAATCAATTTCCCTATAGAGAGGAAATTCCTGTATAATGTACTTGTTCTGTATTTGGATTATATCGGGAAAGAAACTGCGCTGATTCTCAACCTCACTCTCTGGTCCCGAGTTACCTTGGACCAGTGGCAAGAAATAAGTCAAGACGACTGTAGGTAATTCAAGATACGGGGCCTCTAGTCACACTTCACCTGAGACCAGGGGTCGCTTGAAACTTGCAGGAATCGATCGACCACCGTTTCCGTTCATCGCTTTGAGAAGCAAGTCCCTTACCTCTAGAATTCAGCTTGTCAATGAACAATCTTTCTCTTTTGGCACGACCATTTTGTCCCCTGAAGGTGCATGCTTCGAAATAAATTATATTATAAATTATACATATTGAAGTCGGATACACTGGGCCGACAGACGCAAAATAAAAATCACAGTGCAACGCACACCACCTTGGGGAATAGAAAAAAGGGTCTGCTTCCTCGTGCAGTTTCTAAGGATTTACTTCCCCGGGGTAACGGGCGGTGCTGTGATGGGGATCGAACCGAGCACCTTAGGGTTGTGAGCCGTGCCACTTAACCACTAGCCCACGCCGTGAGGGGGATCATTGGAACAGATACAGCAGATGAGCTCACAAAAGTCAGAAATGGGAGCACACAGACTCGCCATCCGCAAATCTATTAGGAAGCCAAGACACTCATGAAACCACCCCACATGACGGAATGGAGATACCAGCACAACGAATGCAAGCCAGAACATTACAGCATATACAAACTTGGCAGAGATTGGCATATAGAGATGTTACGACTCAGACCAAGACTTTGAAGACTCAAGACCCACCTCCACTGAATAGAGACACGCCCCATGCCATTGTGGAGCGCCCAAGCAAACACCAGAACATATCCTACAGGACTGCCCGACCTATACAGACGAAGGAGAGGCAGTCTGACATGGAGGAGCAGCCATGCTCGAATAGCTGGGGACTGGCGAAGGTCTGAAACGCACAGTCTCTTTCATGAACCTCACCAGACTTGAAGCATAGCATCAGTTGATCGAAGAAAAAGAAGAAGAAAAAGAAGATGAAGAAGAAGAACAACAACAACAAAAAGACAATCAGTCTGCATCTGAGTACTGCGATTTCCTCTTCTTCTTCATACGCTGTCAGACGTCAACTTCAATTTGTTTGAAGAAAGCAGCGATCATCCTGAAGTTGTCGACACTGCCAAAGAGCTTGTCTAGTGTTAGAACGAGTACTCGTATGTCGGGCAATTCTGCAGCAGATGTTCAGGGGTCATTTTTCCAGTACCACAGATGCATTCGTCAGTAGGACCTATCTTCAGTTTTTTGAATATATGGTATCTCAGTCTGTTGTGGCCTGTGCGGAGTCTGAAGACCACGACCTGCTCTCTTCTGTTCAACTGGTATGTTCTGTTTCCCATTTGGCCATATATCTGGCCCTAATAAACCTGTTGAACTCTTCATAGGTCACACTAGAATCTGGTTGTGGTTACCTTGCACCTTCTTGTGCCAGTCTGTCTGCCTCCTCGTTGCCTTGGATGTTACAGTGAGATGGAACCCACTGTACCACTACTCTTTTGGGTATAGACTGCTGGCATAGTTGACAGAGTACTGCTCTTAAGTCATTAAGTTCTATATTTTTCTGGCTTTTTAGTGCTGTAACCACGGACAGGGCATCTGTAAACCAGGTACTGTAATGAACCTTTCATTAAATTGATTGTCCATGATAAAGTTGCTAGCTATATGCACCACCCTCTTCAGCAGCCATTTACGACATGCTAGGAAGATTCTCTTTTATTCCCAAACCTAATCACTTAAAATACTTACTGAGAAACTGCATCTGGCTCCGGCTGTGTCAGAGCCCCGATGCTGCGTCGGAGGTCAGTGGTGCTCCACATGGAGACTGTGCTGAGCAGACCAGGACTCTTCGGCGGTAAGCCCATCCGGTGGTCGTGCCCAGGGATATCATCGATGCTGAGAGAGGCCACAGGTCGCGTGCGTCCTATTAAAGAAGCGATGGAGGACAAACCTGTTTCTCGAAGAGTGGAGGAAGTATAACTGGAACGTCTTTGTCCTGAGGAAAATATACAAAATATGTTTCATGATGGCATTGTTCTCATTGTGATATATACGAATGATCCTCTTCCTTTCTTTTCTTCTTCTTCTTCTTCTTCTTCTTCCTTCTTCTTCTTCTTTGTTTTACTTCCGCTTCTTCTTCTTCTTCTTCTTCTTCTTCTTTGTTTTACTTCCGCTTCTTCTTCTTCTTCTTCTTCTTTGTTTTACTTCCGCTTCTTCTTCTTCTTCTTCTTCTTCTTTGTTTTACTTCCGCTTCTTCTTCTTCTTCTTCTTCTTCTTTGTTTTACTTCCGCTTGTTCTTCTTCCTTCTTCTTTTTCGTTTTGGTTCTTATAATTCTACTTCTTTTTTTTCTTCTTCATTTCTCCTTCTTCGTCGTCGGCTACTATTACTAATGCTGCTACTGCTACTACTACTGCTGCTGCTACTACTACTGCTGCTGCTTCTACTACTAATGCAACTACTACCGCTACCACTACTACTACTAATGCAACTACTACCGCTACCACTATTACTACTACTACTACAGCTACTACTACTGCTACAACTACTACTACTACTACTACTGCTGCTGCTACTACTGCTGCTGCTGCTACTACTACTGCTGCTGCTACTACTACTACTAATGCAACTACTACATCTACCACTACTACTACTACTGCTACTACTACTGCTACTACTACTACTACTACTACTACTACTACTACTACTACCACTGCTGCTACTACTACTACTTCTGTTTCTACTTCATCTTTATCTTTTTCGTCCTTTCTTCTTCATTTTCCTCTGATTCTAAGTGTTCTTTTTCATATTTGTTTTGTCCTTTTCTTCTGATTCTGATGACTAAGAAAACAGAAATGGGGAGGAGGGTGATAAACAGATGAAGCAGAAAAAGAAGTAGGAGCAGAAGATGAAGATGAAGAAGAAGAAGGAAAAAACTAGAAGAAGAAAGAGGGAAAAAACATGAAAAAAAAATTAGAAGAAGAAAGAGGAAAAGAACATGAAGAAAAAATTAGAAGAAGAAAGAGGAAAAGAACATGAAGAAAAGATTAGAAGAAGAAAGAGGAAAAGACGAAGAAGAAGAAGAACAACAACAAGATGATGAAAAATAAAAGAAGAAGAAGAAGAAGATGACATAGAATCGAATTTATGAAAGCGGAGATAGACATGGAAAGAACAGAAAAAACGAAATAATGATATCTATTAGTGGATTCCATACACACCCCTGGACTTTCCTTTGGCAGCGCGAGAGTTGGGACACTGCCCGTGAGTGATCAAGGGACATCGGAAGTCGCACACATGCGAATCAGAGTCGCTAGATAACTCCCCATCGTCACTTTCAACAATTGTCTTTTTTTTCTCAATCTCTCGTCTCTGAAATCGTTCCCCTCGTCTTTTAACGCTCTCGCTTCCAAAGCTCAGCCGTTTCTTTCTGAAACTGAAACCCAACTCCACACGAGAGTCTACGGTCAAATCATATATCTCATCTTTATTTATTTGGCTTTTCAAACTTCCTCCTTGCTGGCACATATCTGGTCGAACTTTCCCTGAACTGCGTTCTTCTTTTTTTCCACTTTCTATATTCTTTTTCCCAGATTCATCCTTCTTTGTCGACTCCTCTCTCACTGGTTTAGAATGGGTCGTTTTAAGAGATACCCCAGTCGCTTCTCGAGACGAAGAGCCATCGGAAGCGTTATCTGGGTCACTGTCTTGTTGGAGAACAGGAATGAAACCTGATCGAACTCTACGGCTGATTCTCATTCTGAAAGCTGATCTTTGTTGCTTCATGATGTATTTTGTTAGTGGTTAAAGCTGATTTTTTGCAAAGATATCACACCTCAAGACAATGATGTTCGTCTTCCGGTTAACAATCACAGTTTAATAGAAATCACTCTTCTGGAAAAAAAAAATACCACGGCACGTTCATCTCCCTCGTTTACCCAATTAGAAATGAACACCGGAATCAGTTAGAATAAATGAGCAGCCAAGACGTTATACCGTCTCATAGTGGTGATAATTGAGGCAGGGTGTTTCCATACAGCCTGGCTGAGAGAAAGGAATCAAGGAAGGAAGGCAAACCCGATTCTAAAACGCCACACTGTAACCATATGTGTCAGAACGAAACGTGCAGAACTTGCAGCCATAATGTAAACTATGATATAATGGATAAAAAACGTCCTTTTCATGACGGAAGACGAAGAAGAAGAAGAAGAAGAAGAAGAAGAAGAAGGAGAAGAAGAAGAAGAAGAAGAAGAAGAAGAAGAAGAAGAAGAAGAAGCAAAAGACGAAGATGAAGAACTGGTTAATACCAATTGAACTATACATACGAATAAGACGCTGACGCAGGCAGGCATTAACGAGACCTCCTTATCCAGTGGACCGACCGTACCCGCTACTTGTACCCCACGGCTAAAGGGCATAAGGCAGACCTCGGCGCATTTATCAAATGCGCTCTATTAGGATATTCAGAACACAGCAATGACGTGGGTTGAGTTGCAACGAATGACAAGCGATTAGAACATTTGGAGATCATTTGGTGAAGCCATTTGCTATCTGGGGTAAACAAGGTTAATGATTCAATGATCGATTGATTGATTTTCAGATAAATACCACATACCTACATCATGCCAATCGGTTCGCCGGGGTCTTTGCGTATGACAAGGTCACGAATAGCACCACTGACCCACAGATAGTATGTCGTAAAATGCGACTAACTGTAACTGTGTGACGTGGTCTAACCTGGGGACGGTGTGTATTAGTGGTTAAGTGGCACGACTCACGACCCAAAAGTGCTGGGTTCGATCCTCATCACAGCACCTTTACCCCGGGGAACCAAACCCTTAGAAAATGCACGCTGAAGTCGGATGCACTGGGCCGACAGGCGCGAAATAAAAACCACAGTGCAACGCATACCGCCTTGGAGATTAGAGAAATAAGGCGAACGTCAAAAAAAAAACAAAAACAAAAAACATGTCATCAAACCTGCCATGGTTAGGTGGTTTGTTAAGAGCAGTATAGATGGCGCCTAGCAGGCTGCGGTTCTACTTTGCCATAGTGTTTTGAGTCTATTAAGATGGACTTGGACATCGGTTAGCCACCCTCTGCGGCACTTATCTCAACGCATCAGAGTAATGCTCTGCTCAAGCCTTGCCCGCTAAGCAAAAAATCCTCCTCTCGGCTATATCCAGCTCACCCAAGAGCCGAGACCTGCACAAGGGCATCTGCCCATGTAGAGGTACAGGTCAACTAAGACTCCAACCAAATATCATACTTTGATTAATTATAAATGCGAATGAAAAATATAAATTTATTGTTAATCACATTAAAATAGTTTTTTCCGACTACGTTTTACTGGTGCCCGAAAACGAGTCAAAGAATAGTAACACTGTAATCTGCCCATATAATGAGGCCAAGACCATAATTAAAGCTAACTGCAGGGTAAAATGGGCTGATCAACACCCCGACTTCCAAAAAGAAGACAGCTACTTTAACTTAACTAGAGAAGAGCAAGTCATCATCTTCATACTGAGAACTGGGTATAACAGACTCAAGGGTCATCTTTACAACAAAATCAGGATTGGGACAGATGACAAGTGTCCACGTGGAGGGCATATCATGACCGTGGAACACATCCTGCAAAGCTGCATGCTCACGCAGGAAAAGAGAGAACAATACTGGCCTCCTGAGACAGATATGAGACAAAAGCTGTATGGAGACGAAACAGCCTTACAAACAACGGTGTCATTTGTAAGAGAAACCGGAACCTTGATCTGAGGATGAACGAAGAAGAAGAAGAAGAAGAAGAAGAAGAAGATGAAGAAGAAGAAGTAATCTGCCAGGAATATTAAACGATTTTTGTATATCTACCCAGACATAGCAAGTCTGGGAGTAAATACGAGAAAAATGCATCTGCATCCTGCGCTAATTCTAGACGTCACGATTACCACATCTTGCCTCTGGACCAAGGCAGCTCAGGACGAGAGATTGCTGATGATTATAGCGCAAATCTTTCTCACTTAAATGCAATTAAAGCGCAAGACGCAGAGTCAGACCTTGGACGCTCCGCAAATAATCTCTTTATCCGGTCGCTGACGCCGTCATCAAATTCGATGTGAAGGGTATTGTAAGAAGTTACTAGGGAACGTTGTGAATGGTACTGGCAACCCCATTCTTTATAATCTTCAAGTCACAACACCAAGGTTGTATAGAAACGTAATACCTCACGATGGAAGCGGAGCGACATAGTCAAGTCAGTATACGAGTCATCGAGTCATTTTATTGTTAAATTTACCTTTATATTCAGGGAAGAAAAAAAACCAACCTATTCTAAATTACGAAGGGTGTTCAAATAAAACCGGACCAAACTGCAACAAGTGAACATACGTATGATGCGCATGTCGACTTCCATTCTGACGTACACAGCACATACCAACTGTCAATTTGCATTATCCTCCGACTCAAAGTTTCTTCAGCAGACCGTTGACAACATGGCGGGTGTGATACAGAATCCGTCGAGAGCTGATCAGCGGGCTGTGATTCGGTTTCTAACAGCTGAAGGATGAGTGGTGTTTACACCGTAAGTGACGTCATCATCGTACGTATAACCAATTGTTGGAGTTTGAACACGCCCCGTAAGTAGATTGTCCTTTGCAGAACGTCGCTTCTTACAACCCCAACCAATTTGGCTGTTATAAGTCCCTTGGCAGGTGTGCAAATTGAAATACGTAAATCCAAGCTGCAACAGGAATGTAGATTAAAGTCGATCAAAAACATATGTAGGTAATGGTTTAGTCTTCTTCTTCTTTTTCTTCTTCTATCGTTCTCTATTTCTCGCTATCAAACCCTGAAAAAGGCTCTGCAAGTATCAGGATGTTGTCCCGAGAAAGGAATGCGCTGTTTCGTAGTTTACAGTTTGACTGCGATATTTCCACATTTCAGTCCAACACATCCGACTTCAGCAGGCATCTTTGGGTTCAGGGTTAGCCTTCCCTTTTCAATCCCTTCTTAGCCAGTCTGCCCTGTTGTCCAGGCAGCTCTGGTTCGCTGACCCTAAAGCTAGCAGCCAGCTTTGATTCGCTGACCGATTCAGCTCATGCACTGCTCAGCAACTTGATCATCATGACGTAATGATCCATCCAGAACAAAAACACAACGACACCTTCGCTACGAGCTACATTGGACGAGTGGCAAGGCGATAAGTCGAGACGACTGGAGATAACTCAGGATGCAGGCTCTCTGGTCCAAACTTTCCATGAGGCCAGGTGTCAATCCCCCGCCGTTTCTGTTTATCGCTTTTAGAGGCAAGTGGCCTTAACCCTCGACCACATCGATCTGTTGTCAATATAATCGAACTGATAATTTGTCTGCAAATATGTTCAATTAGTTACAGTACCACTTGTTTCCGCGTTAAATCCATGATCATCAAAACCAGTCGATTCCTACAGAGCATAGTCAACTGACAACTGTCCTCCGCAAATTCGGTCTTGAGGTGCCCTTTCTGTCTGTCTTCAATTTAGGTCCAGGGACAAAAGTTTATTTGTCCCAGTCTCTTCTTTAAGAGCTCCTTGGACTACCTGTTTTCGTTTTTCCCTGTGGATTCCATGTCAGGTCATGTCATGCTGTTTCTTGGAGTGTGTGTCCTGTCCAACTCCATTTCCTACATTTGATGTGTTGCTCCACTTCCTGTTGTTGGCTCCTTTTCCATAGATCTTCGTCCCTCCCCATGTCTTGCCAGCGGATACCCATTATCCTCCGTAGATATTTCTCCAAGTGTATGCTCCATACAGGAGAACCGACTTGACAATGGATTGAAACAGTCTTAACTTGGGATTGTTAACGAACGACTGCTCATGTCCGTTCAGAAGCACATTTTTTGGTTGCATTCGCCTTATTTTTCTAATCCCCAAGGCGGTGTGTGCTGCACTGTGGTTTTTATTTTACGCCTGTCGACCCAGTGCATCCGACTTCAGCATATATTTTATGCAAGGGTCTACTTCCTCCTGCATTTTCTAAGAGTTTTCTTCCCCGGGGTAACGGTCGCTGCTGTGATGGGGATCGAACCCAGCACCTTATGGTTGTGAGCCGTGTCTCTTAATCACTTGCCCACGCCCTCCCCTGACGGAAGTACAGTGAAGCTCATATCTTGTTCCTGAACATTAAGCAAACTGACATATTAATGTCCGCTGACAAAACAGGACTGGAACCCCAGATTGCTATTAATAATGAATAAATCGAAAATTTCACATTTGTAATACCTTGGCTCTACCTTATCCAACGACGGAAACTGCCTAAAAGAAATTAGAAGACGTTTGGTCATGACGATGCAGAAGCTAAACATGCCCAATTTATGGCATAATAATAAGAAGCAGTTAAAACTGAGGTCCTGAAAACATGCGTATTGCGTGAAGCAATGAACGGGTTCGAGACATGGACTATAACACAAGCAGCAAGGAAGAAAATTGGAGTGTTCGAAACAAAATGTTATAGAAGAATCCTAAAAATTCCTTAGATAAAGAAAGTGACAAATAAAACCATCCTAGAAGACTTGAATGTTGAAGAAAACTGGCTCAGAAAAAATTTTATGTTTCGGAAATTGAATTTTGTTGGCTACGTCAAACGTCATGGCGGACTGGAAAGAACGGTCCTGGAGGGCGTGGTACCTGGAAGGCGACGCAGGGGTCGACCAAGGTGGAGGTGGATACAAGATATCAAGGATGGAGCATGGGGGAAGATTTGACTACAGGCCTTGAGATTCATATCGTCTGGCTGTAATGAGAGCCACGTTCTACAAAGGACACGCTACATGATGATGATAGACTTGGTTTCAGTCCATTTTTCCTTGAACTCCCATACATTATTCAGTGACAGGAATGCTGCCCTTGCTGTTCCAATTCTAGCCTTTACATCTACCTCTGTATCCCCCAGAAGTATCAAAGGTGCTGCCCAAACGTGAAGGTGGCCTCTTTTTCAAATGCCTCACATATAAGCATGACTGGCTGTTTGGCTAATGCGTTGACTTTAAGCAGCTTAGCTTTCTTAATTGTAGTATTTAGTTCCCCCTTAAAATGCCACTGTATAAACGTTGAAAGAAAAAAAATTATTAATTGATTAAAATCATTTTATTTTTCGGAAAAAAAAGGTTACGCTAATAATTAAAATAGCTTCAGATTATCTGACGTGAGATGGACAATCTGCCTGATTGCATTCCAGGATTACAGCATTATCCATCCACAGGGGTTTCCAGAACTGCTGAAATCCGCGGATAGAATGTTTTGGGAGAATAACGGCCGCTGATTCCTACAGTATCGGTGCACTGTGCAGGATAGGTTCGCATGCCATCCCTGATGCAACACATTTAAGTTTTACCCAGATTCGATCCGCCTCAGAACAGGCCATTGCAGAATAAATGCACACATGCATAAAATGAAAGCAGCACAGACTGCACAATGCACATGTCAGAGAGGATCCCAGACTCCAGAACACATCCTGCAAACATGTCCACTGCACAAAGACTCCCGTGAGAAGACCTGGCCCGAGGAGAGAAACATACAAGACAAACTGTGGGGAACCATTGATGACCTACGACTGGCGTGTCACTTCAAGGAGGCAGCCCATCTGGTGGCATAAAACGAGCATACGAAACCGAACGCAAAGAAGAAGACGAAGAAGATCCCATGTCTTCACGGAAAAGGACGTATCCTACGCACTCAGCCACTAGTTGTATCGATTTAAACTTAAATCTTGTCTATTTATTGTATTACCTATGGGGAGTTAACTAATGCCAATCACTTTGTGTTGGGAGACATACATCTGTAATATGTGGAATTGTTCATATACGAGGATTGTTCAAATGAAACCGGACCTAACTGCACCTAGTCAACATACGTACGATGCGCATGCTGGCGTGACTTTTAATATAAACAGCAGATACTAACCGTCAAGTTTGTAAAATGTCATTATCCTCCGAGTCATAGTTTACTTAACAGACCGTTGAAAACATGGCGGGTGTGATACGGAAACCATCCAGAGTTGATAAGTAAGTGGTGATTCGGTTTCTAACAGCTGAAGGATGTCGACCAGTTGACATTCATCGCAGAATTCAGGCAGTGTATCGTGACAAAAATGTGTCGAACGACGGTCCACCTGAATTGCTGCATCTATTTTGGCGATAGCATCTTCTCGCGCAACAATATGCGCCTGATCTGGTCTCAGAAGATCTTTCGTTAACTCACGCCCTTCTTTAAATATCGTTGTCCAGTTCTTCACTGTTATCTTCGACACACTTTTGTCACCATACACTGCCTGCATTCTGCGATGAATGTCAACTGGTCGACATCCTTCAGCAGTTAGAAACCGAATTCACCGCTCGCTGATCAAATCTGAACGGATTCAGTATCACACCCGCCATGTTGTCGACGGTCTGCTGAGGAAATTATAAGTCGGTGTGCTGTTTACATCAGAGGTGACGTCATCATACGCATCGTAAGTATGTTGACTTGGTGCAGTTTGGTCCGGTTTCATTTGAACACGCCTCACGTATCTTGGTAGCAATACAAAGTAGGAGGTACATAAAGGAGTGGTCAACCAGGGTCTTTGTATACGACAAGGACAAGAATAGCACCACTGTCTCTCACAGAGCATGTCGTAAAAGGCAACTAACTGTGTGACGTGGCATAACACCGACCAGGTTTTTGTTTGTTAAGAACATAATAAATGGCGCCTAACAGGCTACAGGTCTACTTTAGTGTTTGAGTCTATTAAGATGGATTCATACATCGGTTAACCACCCTCGGCGGCACTTGCTCCAACGCAGCGGAGTAATAAACTGCACGAACCTAGCCTGCTAAGCAGGAAATCCTCGTCCCGGCTGCATCAAGTCCCCACCACAGCTGGGACCTACACAGGTGCATCCCCTGCTGTAGAAGTACAGACCAACTAAGACTAACACTAAGTATTTATAAATAAAGATAAAAAGAGGCAGAGTGATCAATTTCCCTTACTCCCCTTGTCTTAAGCTAGGTACCCATTTAAAGCTAGGTCGACTAGAGCGTACCTCGCACATTAGCTATGCAAAGCAATTGCTCTAGAACTTCGCTAATCGTACCTACCTTTAACGACTTCATTTTAATGTGACAGTGGTCCTATTATTTCGTCATCAGATCCATACTCAAGCGATTTTTTTTAACAAGAGGTTAGGATAGTGCCGGACAAAACATTGCTGTCGGGGAGGAAGTGTGACAGACTGAATTGTGATAGGACTCAGCTTCTTAAACTTTTAATTTCCATAACAGCAAATCGGGTACCAATTGAAACGGAGAGAGGAGATGATTAAAGTCTGGTAAAAAAAAAAAACATACTGATGGGACATCTTAGTGAAGGTATTGGGCAGTGCATGAGATGTAGCCGTCAGCGACCAATGCATGAGATGTAGCCGTCAGCGACCAGTGCATGAGATGTAGCCGTCAGCGACCAGTGCATGAGATGTAGCCGTCAGCGACCAGTGCATGAGATGTAGCCGTCAGCGACCAGTGCATGAGATGTAGCCGTCAGCGACCAGTGCATGAGATGTAGCCGTCAGCGACCAGTGCATGAGATGTAGCCGTCAGTGACCAATAGCTGCCAAGACCCTTTACCCCACCACGCGGTGATCTTGGATAAAAGGCTGCAACACGGCAAACTGGCTAAGAAGAAGGGATCGAAGAGGGAAGGCTAACCTGGTACCCAAAAATGCCAGCTGAAGTCGGATGTGTTGGACCGAAAGGTACAAATATCGCAATCAGCTGTAAACTACGACACAACACATTCCGTTCTCCGGACAACATCCTGCTACTTGCAAAGCCCTTCTCATGACTTGGTAGCGGAAAATTGAGAACAAAGATCAAGAAGAAAAAGCTGGTGTTAGTCAGGGTCAAGAAAAATGAACGGGTCAATATCTTTACTGCACTGCCACGCTGGTCTCCCTGGAAACGGGCTGTTATTTCATGGTAACCTGGCTAAGGAAATAAAGGATCGAATAGATCTCCGTAGTAGTGAGCAACTTGCAGAAAAAGTAAAACATTGCACAACCGCATGTGGACCTCATGCACCCCGTCATCAGCAAATATGTCTGGATGTGAGGAAAGCTATTACAGTCCACAGCTTTACGCTCTTTTCAGAACGTACAAAAGTTGCTCACTGTGGGCATTCAACCACAACAGCAACAGCAGTATCAATAACAACAACAATAGCAGTATCAATAACAACAACAACAACAGCATCAATAACAACAGCATCAACAACAACAGCGTCAACAACAACAGCGTCAACAACAACAGCATCAACAACAACAACCAGAGCAGCAACAACAGCAGTAGCAACAACAACAACAACACTTACAACAACAAGAGCAGCAACAACACAACATCAACAACATCAACAGCAACAACAACAACAATAGTCAGAACAACAACGACAGCATCAACAATAACAGCATCAACAACAACAGCGTCAACAACAACAGCATCAACAACAACAACAACAACAACAAGAGCAACAACAACAGCATCAACAACAACAACACTTACAACAACAAGAGCAGCAACAACACAACATCAACAACATCAACAACAACAACAATAGTCAGAACAACAACGACAGCATCAACAGCAACAGCATCAACAACAAAAACACTAACAACAATAGTAGCAACAACAACAGCAACAATAACAACAGCAACAACAGCAGTAACAATAATAACAACAACAACAACAGCAGCATCAACAACAAGAGCAGCAACCAGAACAACCACAACGAATTTGCACCATAGAGAAGAGTAGTCAGGATGTGGTGAATTTTATAGATCAAGATCCAACCTCACATGACAGCTTGTGCTCCTGGAAGACGGCTGAATCCGGCCAACGAAGCGGGGATCAACACTGCAATCCCCATAGAGGAAAGCCTTGCATTGCATTACAGCCACGGAAACCTGGCTCCCCCCCCGCCCCCCCCCCCCCACCCTTTTTTTTTCTCTCCTGAATGTAGGGGAAGCCACTGCAACAACAACAAAAAACACCTCGTCAAGAGAAACCATAGCATGAGCAGATTCGAACAGCAGCAACCAATTTATATCTGGGTGAACTGGAGTGTCAATAACGGGGATCGAAACCTGTCACTTTCTCCGTGATAGGCAACCTCTCTATCAATCTGCTATTCAAGATGAAATCTCACACGAACAAAACCCGATTCGAGGTAGCGTTGCGATATTTGTATAACCTTCTCTTCAGACAAGGCTGACGTTAATTAGGCATAGTTTCTTCTCTTTCATCTAGTCTGCTCTCAATGAATGAATGAATGAATGAATGAATGAATGAATGAATGAATGAATGAATGAATCAATCAATCAATCAATGACTCAATAAACCAATTTATAAATCAATGAATGAATTAAATAATAAATGAATGAAAAAACCAATCAATGAATCAACGAATGAATCAACAAATGAAGCAATCAATCAATGAATAAATCAATAACTGAATCAATGAATGAATACGTTAATTAATAAATTAATCAGTGAATCAATTAATGAATCAATCAATGAAACAATAAGGCAATCAATCAATCAACCTATAAATCAGACAATGAATGAATCAAACAATCAAACAGGTGGGGGGGGGGCTGAGGGGGGAGGGGGAACTGATACAGAAGGAATACCTAGTGAAATCAGTACAGTATATCTCGTGACCTCTCGAGATTTTTGGGGCACCCCTCTTGACACATCCACAACTCTTCGCAATCTCTCTGTCTGCGGTTGCTTTTTGTGAGGTCGTAGGCTAGTTCATTCGTAGGCTAGTTCATTCGTAGGCTAGTTCATTCGTAGGCTAGTTCATCCATAGGCTAGTTCATCCGTAGGCTAGTTCATCCGTAGGCTAGTTCATCCGTAGGCTAGTTCATTCGTAGGCTAGTTCGTTCGTAGGCTAGTTCATTCGTAGGCTAGTTCTTTCGTAGGCTAGTTCAGTTGTAGGCTAGTTCATTCGTAGGCTAGTTCATTCGTAGGCTAGTTCATTCATAGGCTAGTTCATTCATGGATGTTGCCTTCCCATCGTTTCCTTGGACGTACCTGCCTTCGCTTGCCTTATCATGGATCATGCAGTATTGTATTAGCAAGGTCCCTGTGCCTCGAGGCGTGGCCATACCATGTCCCCTTTCGTATTTTGATGGCTGTGAGGCTGTGAGGTGGTCTCGAGGTAAGGTGTTCGCCTCGGGTGCTGAATATCGAGGGTTCAAAATCCGGTGGAGACACCGGGATGTGTCACGTGGATCATCCGGTAAATATTTTCCCCTGATCTCTGAGTAGTGAGATCAAACACCCGTCTTCAGTGGCGCGCACGTTAAAAATACCTTACCAGTTGGAAATCGAAAAGAGTAGGCCTGACGGCCGCTGCTCGGGCAAAACTCAAGTTAAAAATTTACTTAAATTATTCTAGGGATTCTCGCCCCATAGAGAATATGTCGCACAAAAAGAGGACTGTGCGGCTATAACATCAGGTCTTAGTTATATGGTTAGCAGAACGGCTTAGATGGCGCCTGACAGGATGTGGGTCTACCTTGATCTAATTTTCGCTTCCATCTCCACCAGTCTCACAAATAGGCGATCGTATATTCCAGGGGCTAACAGAAGCTGGGATTGACCTGGCAAGTCATCAGTGGATTTTCACCCCACAAAATATGAAACGAAGGAGGTTCCACTTCCCCACGACGTCTAACGACATAAATGGACTGAAAATAGATAGATAGAGAAAGATAGATAGATAGATATATAGATCGGGAGATAGATAGATAGATATACAGATAGATAGATAGATAGATAAATATATAGATAGATAGATAGATAGATAGATAGATAGATAGATAGATAGATAAGATAAATAAATAGATAAGATAGACAGATAAGATAAATAGATAGATAGATAGATAGATAGATAGATAGATAGATAGATAGATAGATAGATAGATAGATAGATAGATAGATAGATAAATAGATAGATATATAGATAGATATAGACAGACAGACAGACAGACAGACAGACAGACAGACAGATAGATATATAGATAGGTAGATAGATAGATAGATAGATAGATAGATAGATAGATAGATAGATAGATAGATAGATAGATAGATAGATAGATAGATAGATAGATAAATAGTCCACTTGCTTTCTCGATTTATCGACATACTTCATCATTTTGGCAACCACGAAGAAGCAAAAGCCGTAATAAAAGGGCAATTCAATGTAAAGTTGCAGAAAGATCTCCCCAAAACACCACTCAGATGATGGGGATTCTACTAACTGTCCAGAAAATACCAGGTGATCGAACTACGCCTCAGAACTGACAACAACAGAATGAACCTCCACCATGTATACCAAATTCAAGATAGGTACCACCAGCTTATGTTACTGCGGCCTGGCCGACATGACAGCAGCATATGTACATCAGGACCTGTCCCCAGGACACAGATCTCAGAATAAGGATGTGGCCCACGCCGATTTCATTCGAGGAAAATTTTTACAGCGGTATTGATACCCTGAGAGAGACAGCAGAATCTATTGAAGAACTCTAAGTCAAAATAAACTACGATTGCAGTAGAAATAATATATGCCTGCAACTTTTCCACATTAATGACCTTATATAGTTTCAACCCATTTATTTGGAGCAGTCACCCATTTATGAAATTCTGTACTTTTTGCATTGTTTCATTGTCTCAGAGCCATACAATACAATGCACTTTATACTGGAATTGAAGATTTATATTTTTGTGTTCGACTTAGTTTCTTATTGATTCCCGTGATTTCCCCAATGCAATGAAACCTCCTCCCGACTTTTATATTCTTATTTGGTATCATGATGCTGAGATGTAGCGGTCAGCGACCCAAAGCTGACTGTTAGCGTTAGGGTCAGCGACACAGCGCTTGCCAAGACCCTTCGACACCTCCACGAGGTGATCCTGGATAACATGCTGCAACAGAGCAGACTGGCTCAGGAGAAGGGATCTAAAATGGAAGGTTAACCAGTTACTAAAAGTGACTGCAGAAATCAGATGCGTCGTATCGAAAGGTGCAAATAAAATATCGCAGCCAAGCTGTAAACTAGCGACACAACGCATCCCGCTCTCCTGACAACATCCTGCTGCTTGCACAGTCCTGCTTGGTAGCGGGAGATTGAGAACGTTCAGGGATTGGTGGCGGGAGATTGAGCACGTTCAGGGATTGGTGGCGGGAGATTGAGAACGTTCAGGGCTTGGTGGCGGGAGATTGAGAACGTTCAGGGCTTTGTAGTGGGAGATTGAGAACGTTCAGGGCTTGGTAGCGGGAGATTGAGAACGTTCAGGGCTTGGTAGCGGGAGATTGAGAACGTTCAGGGATTGGTAGCGGGAGATTGAGAACGTTCAGGGCTTGGTAGCGGGAGATTGAGGACGTTCAGGGCTATGTAGCGGGAGATTGAGAACGTTCAGGGCTTGGTAGCGGGAGATTGAGGACGTTCAGGGCTATGTAGCGGGAGATTGAGAACGTTCAGGGCTTGGTAGCGGGAGATTGAAAACGTTCAGGGCTTGGTAGCGGGAGATTGAGAACGTTCAGGGCTTGGTAGCGGGAGATTGAGAACGTTCAGGGCTTGGTAGCGGGAGATTGAGAACGTTCAGGGCTTGGTAGCGGGAGATTGAGGACGTTCAGGGCTTGGTAGCGGGAGATTGAGAACGTTCAGGGCTTGGAAGCGGGAGATTGAGAACGTTCAGGGATTGGTGGCGGGAGATTGAGAACGTTCAGGGGTTGGTAGCGGGAGATTAAGGTCGAACGAGCGAAGAAGAATATGTTTTCTTATTTAAACATGTGTATCCGTAATACTTACTGTGTCTGCATTGCTAACAAGACATTTGAGTGATTTCACGTCTTGAAAGTGTCTCTCTCAAAAAATTATTAACATCATTAGTTACATTTATTCTCATTATTCGTTGGTTTTTTTTCCTCTATACCCTTGTCCCAGTTTCTGTGACCTCTCATCAAGGATACTTATTTTATTTTGCATCCTCTTCTCCTTCTTCTACGTTCGTTCTCAATCTTCAGCTGCGAAGTCATAGTAAAAGCCCGGATCATGTCATTTTGTCAAATTCCATTGAATTCCATTATTTTTTGGTTGATATTATAGTTTTTATAACCCAATCTGAAAGAGAAGAACAAACTGCGATCACTGCAGGAATCCTGGATAACAAAAGTATAAGATTCTATAGCAATTCGCTTTGCATGATTGGCCTGTTAGGCCAATATGCAGCCAAATTTAGTAGACATTTACTGCGAGCTTGAGTCGGTACATTGCTTTTATATCCCCTACCAGGGTACGTGACTTGGGTTAGTCGCTTTTATTCGATGCTAGGGTTGTTGTTGTTGATTAACTAGGTCTGCTGAGCTGTTTCGCGGTCAGTACCAGGTGGAAGAATGTGCAGGTGTCTTGTAGCTGGTGAGTGGAGCTGTTTAAAGTGTTGGTGGTTGTTGGGGTGACAGGTAACCACTGTCCTGTGTCTCTGGCGAGTCCTGTGCAAGCGGCCCGCACCTGTTGTACTGTCTATTACAGGTGGGTAAAGTTGTGGCAGCTGGATTTGACTCAAGGATCTCCTTCTGTTTCTTATCCTTCTTTTAGTTTCTTTTTTTCTTCTTTTTCGTCTTCTTGATGTTTGGTGTTCTTTTTAATGTTGTTCTTCTTCTTCTTCTTTGCCCTCTTCTGACTGTCTCTTTTCTTCTTCATCTTCTTCTTTGCCCTCTTCTTCTGACTGTCTCTTTTCTTCTTCATCTTCTTCTTTGCCCTCTTCTTTTTACTGCTTCGCTTTTTCATCTTGTTCTTTGACCTCTTATTCTTCTGTTTCTCTTTTTCTTCTTTGCCCTCTTCTTCTGTTTCTCTTCTTCTTCTACTTTGCCTTCTTCTGTTTCTTTTCTTCTTCTTCTTCTTCTTTGCCTTCTTCTTTTTCTCTTCTTCTTCTACTTTGCCTTCTTCTGTTTCTCTTCTTCTTCTTCTTCTTCTTTGCCTTCTTCTTTTTCTCTTTTTCTTCTTTGCCCTCTTCTTCTGTTTCTCTTCTTCTTCTTCTTTGCCTTCTTCTGTTTCTCTTCTTCTTCTACTTTGCCTTCCTCTTTTTCTCTTTTTCTTCTTTGCCCTCTTCTTCTGTTTCTCTTCTTCTTCTACTTTGCCTTCTTCTGTTTCTCTTCTTCTTCTTCTTCTTCTTCTTCTTTGCCTTCTTCTGTTTCTCTTCTTCTTCTACTTTGCCTTCTTCTGTTTCTCTTCTTCTTTTTCTCTTTTTCTTCTTTGCCCTCTTCTTCTGTTTCTCTTCTTCTTCTACTTTGCCTTCTTCTTTTTCTCTTTTTCTTCTTTGCCCTCTTCTTCTGTTTCTCTTCTTCTTCTACTTTGCCTTCTTCTTTTTCTCTTTTTCTTCTTTGCCCTCTTCTTCTGTTTCTCTTCATCTTATTAGCCCTCTGCTTCTGACTATTTCTCCTCTTCTTTTTCTTCTTCGTCCTTAAAAGTACGTTGTGACGTTGTATTGCAGTTAACAGCGAGGCTGTACTAGGTGCGCCTTCCATTTCGACAGCTAGGTTTTGTTAGGTGTCTCGATTGCCTGCCCACTACGATCTCTAGTGCAGCCTGTTTCCAGGACCGCCGCTTGGACTCGGAATAGGGTCTTTGTCAGCTCTGGTTCCCTGACCCTGGCGCAAGCATCTAAGCTGTGAGTCACTGGCAGCTGTCAGCTCATAGACTGCGCTGCATCTTCGACCCCAGGGCATGGTATAACTTGTAGCATTTGTTAAGTCCGATGTAGTCTGTCCTAAATTGGAAGATTATGTTATGTTCCTTAAGCCGCAGTGTGATGCTGTTCTGTTGTTAGGCCCTGTCAAATGGTCCCAGATGCTGTCATAGTCGGGAGTGGAGTTCTGGACGAGCTCTAAATTATGTTCAAATACTTCCACGGCACGCGCAATACATAGCCTCTGTCAGTAAAAGCTTAATTGATGTCCCTCATGTGGTGGAATGCGCTGGTCTTACTAACATGAGAGGGGGCGAGGTGCGAGTTTCTGGTGTCTTAATACCAAACGGATCTGGAAAGATAAAATCCTAAGCCAGGTGTATAGGAAAAGAAATAACTGATTTTAAACCAGCTGCTGCCTTGCAGGTAGGCTGTCGACAGTCGACGTGTGATTTCCCTTGTGGTGTGGCATATTCTGTGTCTGGAGAAGCAGCCTGGGCCCCGAGGCGAACTTATTCCGAGGATGTACATGTCTTCCTAACTTGTTCATGTGGCCTGGAGAAGCAGTCTGGGTCCTGACCCCAATTCGATCCTAGGATGTAGATGTCTTCCCAGCTTGTTCTTGTGGCCTGGAGAAGCAGTCTGGGTCTTGACCCCAACTCGATCCTAGGATGTAGATGTCTTCCTAACTTGTTCTTGTGGCCTGGAGAAGCAGTCTGGGTCCTGACCCCAACTCGATCCTAGGACATAGATGTCTTCCTAACTTGTTCTTGTGGCCTGGAGAAGCACTCTGGGTCCTGACCCCAACTCGATCACAGGATGTAGATGTCTTCCTAACTTGTTCTTGTGGCCTGGAGAAGCAGTCTGGGTCCTGACCCCAACTCGATCCTAGGACATAGATGTCTTCCTAACTTGTTCTTGTGGCCTGGAGAAGCAGTCTGGGTCCTGACCCCAACTCCATCCTAGGATCTAGATGTCTTATTAACTTGTTATGGCGTACAGTTTCAACTGGATGGAATAGTCAGCCCAATCATCATCATCATGTGCCCTGCCGGTTGGCGATCATGGACCTCCACCAACTTCTATCACGTGTGTCGTTTACCAACTCTGTTGTTGATTGTCGCCGGTGCCATTCTCTCAGGCTGTCTTCTTCTCTCTCTGTCTTCCTCTGTCTCTCAGGCTGTTAAACATCTTCTCTCTCTGCCTTCCTCTGTCTCTCAGGCTGTCCAACATCTTCTCTCTCTCTCTGCCTTCCTCTGTCTCTCAGACTGTTAAACATCTTCTCTCTCTGCCTTCCTCTGTCTCTCAGGCTGTCCAACATCTTCTCTCTCTCTGCCTTCCTCTGTCTCTCAGGCTGTCCAACATTTTCTCTCTCGGCCTTCCTCTGTCTCTCAGGCTGTCCAACATCTTCTCTCTCGGCCTGCCTCTGTCTCTCAGGCTGTCCAACATCTTCTCTCTCGGCCTGCTTGTCTCTCAGGCTGTCCAACATCTTCTCTCTCTGCCTTCCTCTGTCTCTCAGGCTGTCCAACATATTCTCTCTCTGCCTTCCTCTGTCTCTCAGGCTGTCCAACATTTTCTCTCTCGGCCTTCCTCTGTCTCTCAGGCTGTCCAACATCTTCTCTCTCGGCCTTCCTCTGTCTCTCAGGCTGTCCAACATCTTCTCTCTCTCGGCCTTCCTCTGTCTCTCAGGCTGTCCAACATCTTCTCTCTCGGCCTTCCTCTGTCTCTCAGGCTGTCCAACATCTTCTCTCTCGGCCTTCCTCTGTCTCTCAGGCTGTCCAACATCTTCTCTCTCTCGGCCTTCCTCTGTCTCTCAGGCTGTCTAACATCTTCTCTCTCTGCCTTCCTCTGTCTCTCAGGCTGTCCAACATTTTCTCTCTCGGCCTGCCTCTGTCTCTCAGGCTGTCCAACATCTTCTCTCTCTGCCTTCCTCTGTCTCTCAGGCTGTCCAACATTTTCTCTCTCGGCCTGCCTCTGTCTCTCAGGCTGTCCAACATCTTCTCTCTCTGCCTTCCTCTGTCTCTCAGGCTGTCCAACATTTTCTCTCTCGGCCTGCCTCTGTCTCTCAGGCTGTCCAACATCTTCTCTCTCTGCCTTCCTCTGTCTCTCAGGCTGTCCAACATCTTCTCTCTCTCTCTGCCTTCCTCTGTCTCTCAGACTGTTAAACATCTTCTCTCTCTGCCTTCCTCTGTCTCTCAGGCTGTCCAACATCTTCTCTCTCTCTGCCTTCCTCTGTCTCTCAGGCTGTCCAACATTTTCTCTCTCGGCCTGCCTCTGTCTCTCAGGCTGTCCAACATCTTCTCTCTCGGCCTGCTTGTCTCTCAGGCTGTCCAACATCTTCTCTCTCTGCCTTCCTCTGTCTCTCAGGCTGTCCAACATCTTCTCTCTCTGCCTTCCTCTGTCTCTCAGGCTGTCCAACATTTTCTCTCTCGTCCTTCCTCTGTCTCTCAGGCTGTCCAACATCTTCTCTCTCGGCCTTCCTCTGTCTCTCAGGCTGTCCAACATCTTCTCTCTCTCGGCCTTCCTCTGTCTCTCAGGCTGTCCAACATCTTCTCTCTCGGCCTTCCTCTGTCTCTCAGGCTGTCCAACATCTTCTCTCTCGGCCTTCCTCTGTCTCTCAGGCTGTCCAACATCTTCTCTCTCTCGGCCTTCCTCTGTCTCTCAGGCTGTCTAACATCTTCTCTCTCTGCCTTCCTCTGTCTCTCAGGCTGTCCAACATTTTCTCTCTCGGCCTTCCTCTGTCTCTCAGGCTGTCCAACATCTTCTCTCTCTGCCTTCCTCTGTCTCTCAGGCTGTCCAACATTTTCTCTCTCGGCCTGCCTCTGTCTCTCAGGCTGTCCAACATCTTCTCTCTCTGCCTTCCTCTGTCTCTCAGGCTGTCCAACATTTTCTCTCTCGGCCTGCCTCTGTCTCTCAGGCTGTCCAACATTTTCTCTCTCTGCCTTCCTCTGTCTCTCAGGCTGTCCAACATTTTCTCTCTCGTCCTGCCTCTGTCTCTCAGGCTGTCCAACATCTTCTCTCTCTGCCTTCCTCTGTCTCTCATGCTGTCCAACATCTTCTCTCTCGGCCTTCCTCTGTCTCTCAGGCTGTCCAACATCTTCTCTCTCTCGGCCTTCCTCTGTCTCTCAGGCTGTCCAACATCTTCTCTCTCTCGGCCTTCCTCTGTCTCTCAGGCTGTCTAACATCTTCTCTCTCTGCCTTCCTCTGTCTCTCAGGCTGTCCAACATTTTCTCTCTCGGCCTGCCTCTGTCTCTCAGGCTGTCCAACATCTTCTCTCTCTGCCTTCCTCTGTCTCTCAGGCTGTCCAACATTTTCTCTCTCGGCCTGCCTCTGTCTCTCAGGCTGTCCAACATCTTCTCTCTCTGCCTTCCTCTGTCTCTCAGGCTGTCCAACATTTTCTCTCTCGGCCTGCCTCTGTCTCTCAGGCTGTCCAACATCTTCTCTCTCTGCCTTCCTCTGTCTCTCAGGCTGTCCAACATCTTCTCTCTCTCTCTGCCTTCCTCTGTCTCTCAGACTGTTAAACATCTTCTCTCTCTGCCTTCCTCTGTCTCTCAGGCTGTCCAACATCTTCTCTCTCTCTGCCTTCCTCTGTCTCTCAGGCTGTCCAACATTTTCTCTCTCGGCCTTCCTCTGTCTCTCAGGCTGTCCAACATCTTCTCTCTCGGCCTGCCTCTGTCTCTCAGGCTGTCCAACATCTTCTCTCTCGGCCTGCTTGTCTCTCAGGCTGTCCAACATCTTCTCTCTCTGCCTTCCTCTGTCTCTCAGGCTGTCCAACATCTTCTCTCTCTGCCTTCCTCTGTCTCTCAGGCTGTCCAACATTTTCTCTCTCGGCCTTCCTCTGTCTCTCAGGCTGTCCAACATCTTCTCTCTCGGCCTTCCTCTGTCTCTCAGGCTGTCCAACATCTTCTCTCTCTCGGCCTTCCTCTGTCTCTCAGGCTGTCCAACATCTTCTCTCTCGGCCTTCCTCTGTCTCTCAGGCTGTCCAACATCTTCTCTCTTTGCCTTCCTCTGTCTCTCAGGCTGTCCAACATCTTCTCTCTCTCGGCCTTCCTCTGTCTCTCAGGCTGTCTAACATCTTCTCTCTCTGCCTTCCTCTGTCTCTCAGGCTGTCCAACATTTTCTCTCTCGGCCTGCGTCTGTCTCTCAGGCTGTCCAACATCTTCTCTCTCTGCCTTCCTCTGTCTCTCAGGCTGTCCAACATCTTCTCTCTCTCGGCCTTCCTCTGTCTCTCAGGCTGTCTAACATCTTCTCTCTCTGCCTTCCTCTGTCTCTCAGGCTGTCCAACATTTTCTCTCTCGGCCTGCCTCTGTCTCTCAGGCTGTCCAACATCTTCTCTCTCTGCCTTCCTCTGTCTCTCAGGCTGTCCAACATTTTCTCTCTCGGCCTGCCTCTGTCTCTCAGGCTGTCCAACATCTTCTCTCTCTGCCTTCCTCTGTCTCTCAGGCTGTCCAACATTTTCTCTCTCGGCCTGCCTTTGTCTCTCAGGCTGTCCAACATCTTCTCTCTCTGCCTTCCTCTGTCTCTCAGGCTGTCCAACATCTTCTCTCTCGGCCTTCCTCTGTCTCTCAGGCTGTCCAACATCTTCTCTCTCTGCCTGCCTCTGTCTCTCAGGCTGTCCAACATCTTCTCTCTCTGCCTTCCTCTGTCTCTCAGGCTGTCCAACATCTTCTCTCTCGGCCTTCCTCTGTCTCTCAGGCTGTCCAACATCTTCTCTCTCTCTCGGCCTTCCTCTGTCTCTCAGGCTGTCCAACATTTTCTCTCTCGGCCTGCCTCTGTCTCTCAGGCTGTCCAACATCTTCTCTCTCTGCCTTCCTCTGTCTCTCAGGCTGTCCAACATCTTCTCTCTCGGCCTTCCTCTGTCTCTCAGGCTGTCCAACATCTTCTCTCTCTCTCGGCCTTCTTCTTTCTCTCTTTCCTGCTATCTTTCCCGTTGTCACGACGTGCTACAAACCGCTTCTTCTCCTTTAACATGCCCTAAAAAGGGCATACCTTGTTCTGATCCATACAATGATTTGTCTCCGTGTTTGTGCCTCCTCGCGTACTGTAACATTAGTCTCCCTTGCAGTCCATGGGATCCATCATTCTTCTGTGATACCACATCTTCGCTGCTTCCAAAGATTAAGCGTTTGCTTGCTAATTGTCCATAATTCACTGCAAGTGTCAGTACTGGTTCCACATAGCATCTAAGGACTCTCTTTCTCAGTTCCAGCGACCAAGTTTTTCTGCACAATATTCCTTTCATAGTCTGGAAGACCCATTTTGCTTGGGCTACTCTGCATTTTATTTCGTATTTGCATCTTCCATCTGATGTTATGTATGTGCCCAGTAATCCATCTTCCATCTGATGTTATGTATGTGCCCAGTAATCCATCTTCCATCTGATGTTATGTATGTGCCCAGTTATCCATCTCCCATCAGATGTTATGTATGTGCCCAGTTATCCATCTTCCATCAGATGTTATGTATGTGCCGTTATCCATCTTCCATCAGATGTTATGTATGTGCCCAGGTATTTAAACGTGTTGACTTGTCTCAATTCGGCCCCCTTCGCTTAGACGCAGCATTTTGGAGAGACCGGTTTCTTCGTCACTACCATCACTGCGTAGAAAAGTGGTTAGCGAGCTGGCTTCGCATCTGAGAGATCTTGGGTTAATTTCCCAGTTGAGACGGAAATGTTTTTTCAGATCGCAACGAATCCCGGGTCGACCCAGCCTTAAATGGGTACCGGTTCAATCCGGGAAGTAAAAGCGGCGAGGGAGAGACGATGGTTACCGCCCTCATATAGCCGAGCCATTGAAATGTGAGATCGCTAACACCTCACCTCCTACGGCAGTAATGCTATGAGTTACTTTATTTACTTTTACCATCACTTCCGATTTATGTGTATTTAAACTGAGACCTTTTGTTTTCACTACTTGTTAAACTACCATGTTTTCCATTCAGCCCCATGAGGTTTTGTGATGGAGGGGTTGGTGATGGAGGGGTTGGGGATGGAGGGGTTGGTGATGGAGGGGTTGGTGATGGAGGGGGTTGGTGATGGAGGGGGTTGGTGATGGAGAGGGTGTGTGATGGAGGGGTTGGTGATGGAGGGGGTTGGTGATGGAGGGGGTTGGTGATGGAGAGGGTGTGTGATGGAGGGGGTTGGTGATGGAGGGGTTTTTGATGGAGGGGTTGGTGATGGATGGGGTTGGTGAAGGAGGGGTTTGGTGATGGATGGGGGTTGGTTATGGAAGGGGATGGTGATGGAGGGGGTTGGTGATATTATGTTAATTTAAGAAAAACCGTTACTTTTAGACTCAGCCTCGTATCGTTGAGTGTAGTAGATTTTAGTTTCCTTAAAGCTTACAGTTCTTTCGGGATGAAATAGCCGGTCCAATGCCCAAACCACTTTAACCGTCTCTAACGAAATACTTAGACTCAGAGCGCGACAAACCTCGGACCTCAGGTCGCAAGGACCCAAGAAATGGTGATGCAGTGTCTAGCATTTCAGGATAAGTGCCGTGTTTTCTCGCTCAATGTCTCCCCTCTCGGATATCTCCCTTCTGCTTTAAGGGACATAACATATTTTTCAACGTTAACTTCCTCTTCTTCTGCCGACTTTCAGAGTCAGATGTCGGCATTATGTTACGCAGCAGCTAATGCAAAAGACAAATAAGGAATAGCAGAAATAGATCAGTCTTTCTTTCTGTTTACTTTTTATCCTACTTGTGCCTTTCAGAGTCAGGTTATGAAGAGGTTTCTTGACCGGGCCCTAGTGTGTCCTTGTGCCTTTCAGCGTCAGGTTATGAAGAGGTTTCTTGACCGGACCCTAGTGTGTCCTTGTGCCTTTCAGCGTCAGGTTATGAAGAGGTTTCTTGACCGGGCCCTAGTATGTGTTTGTGCCTTTCAGCGTCAGGTTATGGAGAGGTTTCTTGACCAGGCATTAGTGTGTGCTTGTGCCTTTCAGCGTCAGATTATGAAGAGGTTTCTTGACCGGGCCCTAGTGTGTGTTTGTGCCTTTCAGTGTCAGGTTATGAAGAGGTTTCTTGATGGGGCCCTAGTATGTGCTTCGTTCAAGGAGAGTTTCACCGCTTCTGTTATTTCTGCTATACATCGTTTGCATGGTCGGCTCAGGGCTTTGTATCCATTATATCTGTATAGCAAAGCTCTCTGGTGGATACTATCTGGTGTTTGACGTGTCACGTGGCCGAACCATTTGGTTTGCTGTCTCTTGATGAGGTCTAGCACTGGTGTTGTATCTACTTGTCTCCTAATATCTTCGTTTTTGATTCTATCCATTATTGTTACTCCAAGCATTCTGCGCAGGCATTTCGTCTCTGTTGTTACGACGTCTCTTTTGTCTTTGTTTTGTTAATGTCCAATTCAGGCACTGATAGCACAATGTGGGTATAACTATTGTGGGTAAGAAATACGCCAGCATTACTTTGAAAATTAAATTAAATTTGTACATTCGGAAGGCATATTGACAAGAACAATTCACTCATACAATGCGGCATTTGTAATGCCCGTTTTTCCATTTGGACATGTGCACGACATAGCCCTGTGATGTGTTTCAATCGACATATTACAGGATAAAGTCGAACACAGAATACACAAGAGCGGTTAATAGCAAACGGTCAAGATGAAAACGAGGTGTAAAAAGATACGGGAAAGACATAACCTTCAAAGCGAATCTGTGACGCCATGTTTGAATAGTCTACTCAATGGAGATCATAGAAACATTCACAATGTGGAGAGACACATTGTCTGGAGAGGGATGGACTCCGCCAAGTGCAATACGGCTCAAGTCACGCTGAGAAAAATTATTTCAGAAATGCGACAGCCGTCTCAATACACAACAATGACAATCATATGACTGAGGTTAATTTATCCAGACGGAGGATTCGATATCCTGGCACAAAGCCGAGTGGAGTGGCAGGAACTGATACACCAATCTGCAGTATTGGTGCCCCAATGGAGTGGCAGGAACTGATACAACAATCTGCAGTATTGGTGCCCCAATGGAGTGGCAGGAACTGATACAACAATCTGCAGTATTGGTGCCCCAATGGAGTGGCAGGAACTGATACAACAATCTGCAGTATTGGTGCCCCAATGGAGTGGCAGGAACTGATACAACAATCTGCAGTATTGGTGCCCCAATGACCTTTCATATTACCGGACTGATGATGATCCGGAATTTTCCCACAATTCAACGAGGCACTTTTCATCCATAACTCGTTTGTCTAGCTCCTACCATTGTTACATGGCTAATAGATTGTACACACATATACGGGAGAGGAGATATTAGTCAGGGTCATGTGAAACATATTGATCTGACTATGTTAGTCAGGGTCATGTGAGATATACTGATCAGAAGTGTTAGTCAGGGCCATGTGAGATATACTGATCAGACTATGTTAGTCAGGGTCAGGCTAAATATACTAATCAGCCATCTTAGATAGGGTCAGACAAGACATACTGGCCAAGACCCTCACCTTGGCTTCCTCGTAGCCATTCCTGGAAACGGGCTGTTTTCGTGACAGCCTAACAAGGTGAGGGATCGTGTGATTCCCGTAGTGGTGAGCCACACGCAGATGAGGTCCAGCATAGCACAACCGCCTGGAGAACCTTCATCAGCACGCTCGGAATGTGAAAAAAGCTACTGCAACCCTCCACTTAACGTCCTTTTCATGGCGCACAAAAGAGTTAACTTACTCATTATGGACATTCAACAACAACAACCTCGTTCCACTTCACTGTACGCCAGGTACCCAATTTTCATTGGGTAGACAGTACCAACGTTGTGCAAAACATTCACTAAATTCAAGGCTTCGTATTTGCCTTCATTAAGCACTCAGTTTCAGATGGCAATATAAACATGTCTTTTTGATCAACCTCTCAGACAGATATGCAAACTAGCGAATCGATTTTCTGTTCATTCCAATCCCTTTGTAGTTTTCTACTAAGCCGAGGAGCCCTGATTCCTTCCAGCGTTCTTTTGTGTAAGGCTTGAAGGAAGTCTGGAATCAGACATCGACAATTCGTCACAAAAGAAAAATTCAAGATATGATAGTCGATACTGGGTGCACACCAATCTCTATTATTTGTACTATCTTAGCTCGGATTATGTTCATAAAGTTCAGGAATACATCTTGCTAGATTTGTACACGTGTTTGTTGATTAGGTAATACAGCACGTTCGATACTAAGTCTTTTTTATCCGTACTTTGAGTTTTTTGATCCGCGAGATGTAGGGTTTCCAGATTTGTTTCTTGGTGCCAGGACGTGCATGCTTTCTTAAGTTGTTTTGTGTCTTCATGAAGGGATTTGGGGGGAGAGGGGGGGTGATTGGAAGGGGTTGGGGGTGGATATGGTTTGGTGGTGGATGGGGGTTGGTGATGGAGAGGTTTGGTGATGGAAGGGGTTAGTGATGGAGGGGGTTGGTGATGGAGGGGGTTGGTGTTGGAGATGGTTTGGTGGTAGATGGGGGTTGGTGATGGATATGGTTTTGTGGTGGATGGGAGTTGGTGATGGAGCGGTTTGGTGATGGAAGGGGTTAGTGATGGAGGGGGTTGGTGATGGAGGGGGTTGGTGTTGGAGATGGTTTGGTGGTGGATGGGGGTTGGTGATGGAGGGGGTTGGTGATGGAGGGGGTTGGTGATGGAGGGGATTGGTGATGGAGGGGTTGGTGATTGAGGGGGTTGGTGATGGAGGGGGGTTGGTGATGGAGGGGGTTGGTGATGGAGGGGGTTAGTGATGGATATGGTTTGGTGGTGGATGGGGGTTGGTGTTGGAGGGGGTTGTTCATGGAGGGGGTTGGTGATGGATATGGTTAGGTGGTGCATGGGAGTTGGTGATGGAGGAGGTTCGTGATGGAGGGGATTGGCGATGGAGTGGGTTGGTGATGGAGGGAGTTGGTGATGGAGGGGGTTGTTGATGGAGGGGGTTGGTAATGGATGGAGGTCGGTGATGAATATGGTTTGGTGGTGGATGGGGGTTGGTGATGGAGGGGGTTGGTGATATAAGTTGTTTAGTGTCTCCATATAGATGGTTGGTTCTATTTTGTGGCCGTTCAAATTGAAGGAAAAACAAAAACGGGCCACTTTTTTAATGTCACATTCCGTCCTGATATAACCAACATGACTGTGTCCCATAGCAGAAACTGCCGTCAGGGATGAAGTATACCATTGATTGATGGCCAAGAGATAAATGTCACCCACAAATTTGACCACGAAATCTCTAGACGGCAAAAAGTAGCTTGGTAATGTTCCAAATCCATTAGGCACATCTCAAGAGATGAAATACACCACTGTTAAAGCACATACATCTAATCCCATGGTCAGTCCATATTTATTTTACTGATGAGAAGTGTGGAACTTGAGTAAAACATATGCTGAGACGCTCAAGAGTCACCCAGAGAGTAATAGAACGGCGCGTACTAAAAGTTTAGAAAGGAATAGGATCTAAAACGGAGACTTTCGAAATCGAAATTCGGGACGTAGCGGAAGCAGCGATATCACTCAAAGATAAATTTAAGAACTAAACTTAACGTCTTTATACTGGTTTAGAAGACTCTACAGATCTGGATACAAGTTTTGTTTGGAAGGTGGTTTTTACCGATGTGCGAGACGATCGTAAAAGACTCAAACACTAGAGCTAAGTAGACTTACAGCCAGTGAGGCGCCATCTATAGCTGCTCTTAAGAAAACCACCTGTTGTTCGGTACAAATAATTTGGTTAGATTTTAAATTTTAATTTTGTCTGGGCAGCTGCCCTTAAGTCTTATCGCTAAGCTGGAAGTAGTATGCATGTCCGACAAGAGATGGGCACATAAAATAAAGGGGTGGTGGCCCTATGCCTGTACAAGTCAACGGGGTGGCCACCTACGTGACGGTGAGATAGACTAATCAAAGATCTAGGCCCGCATTGGAACAGCGCTGCGAAAGATCTAGGCCCGCATCGGAACAGCGCTGCGAAAGATCGGGACGCATACAGAATATTGTTGGCTTCCTCGAATACAGGACATCTGCTGGAATGGAGCCGAGGATAGTGTTGGGTAAGGACACCAACATCTTCATATTCAAAATGAGTGAACCTACAGCCAACATCTTATATAGTCAAAAGGTGTCAAATTAAGAGGGTTAACTGCACGAAGGCCAGCAGATGATAGACTTTTCCATGCACTAAACAGAGTATTCCTCAGCAAAAGAGAAATAAGCAGGTACAAGAAAGATGTATGTATACCACTCGAACTATGTGCCTGTAATGACATATGGATGTGAGTCATGGGTAATGACCACAACCCAAGAAAGGCAATTACAAACTTCAGAAATGAGGTACCTAAGAAATGCGGTTCAGGTGACGAAAAGGGACAAGATCCGTAACCAGACAATACATAGCAATCTTGAAGTTCAACCCCTGCAGACACGAGTGGAGCAGTCCCAGCTACAGTGGTTTGGCCATGTCTGTAGAATGGAAGAAGATCGGATACCAAAGCGGTCATGGGAGATCAAAAGTCAAGGACGCAGACCCCGAGGACGTCCCAAAGTACGTTAGGAAGACAACACACGACAGTCCCTAAGTGACCGAGGGATGGATTGGAAAGAGGCCAGGAAAAAGACGGCGGATAGAGCAGTGTGGCGTTCTCTTTGGAAAACCTCTACACCTCACGGTAGAAGAGGAGCGACTAAGTAAGTAAGGTAGAAGACTCTACACCTCATGGTAGAAGAGGAGCGACTAAGTAAGTAAGGTAGAAGACTCTACACCTCATGGTAGAAGAGGAGCGACTAAGTAAGTAAGGTAGAAGACTCTACACCTCACGGTAGAAGAGGAGCGACTAAGTAAGTAAGTTAGTACGAATAATCTACAAATTGACCTTTCGAATTTGCAAATCGGATGACGTATAACCAAACTACAATCAAATGAAAATAAAGATCTGTTGTCTTCCTTATATCTCTGCCCAGCAGCTCGGCGAAAACACTGCGACATTAACATCCGTATTCAACATCCATTTTTTCATCTGTGTAGGAATTTTCAAACATCTCAGTATCGGCTGACATTAGCTGTTGCGTTATTTTTATAACAATCCAGAACATTTTACCGAACATATCTGTCATTTGTTGTATGTGTCCCGGCACGAGAACAGACATAACTAGCCTCCATGTCCCGTACATAACATATAATCAAATCTGGTATAAACCATTTATATTTGACAACATATCTACGTCTTATTGTTACAAAACCTGTTATTTGGCAGACTTGTCAGTTTCGACGCATTTATCTTTGAGCGCTAATACGCTAAAGGGTTCAGCGATGTACATAACGTCGCCATTGGAACACAATGCAGACGTTTTAAGTGCCTCGTTTGTTGCCTTATAAATGTATACAATAAAACTTTATATTGTTTCCTGTGCGTATCTGCTCAGAGTAAAGCCATAATTTGTTTACATGCTACGGTTTTAATTCATTTTAACTGTCACTAGTCAGATGGTATTAAACTGGGTAAGGAGATACGAGGAATATTTAAGAGGGTATTAAACTGGGTGAGGAGATATGTGGAATAGTTAAGATGGTATTAAACTGGGTAAGGAGATACGTGGAATAGTTCAGATGGTATTAAACTGGGTAAGGAGATACACGGCTGAGTTAAGATGGTATTAAACTGGGTAAGGAGATACGTGGAATAGTTAAGATGGTATTAAACTGGGTGAGGAGATGTGTGGAATAGTTAAGATGGTGTTAAACTGGGTAAGGAGATACGTGGAATAGTTCAGATGGTATTAAACTGGGTAAGGAGATACACGGCTGAGTTAAGATGGTATTAAACTGGGTAAGGAGATACGTGGAATAGTTAAGATGGTATTAAACTGGGTAAGGAGATACACGGCTGAGTTAAGATGGTATTAAACTGGGTAAGGAGATATGTGGAATAGTTAAGATGGTATTAAACTGGGTAAGGAGATATGTGGAATAGTTAAGATGGTATTAAACTAGGTAAGGAGATACGTGGAATAGTTAAGATGGTATTAAATTGGGTAAGGAGATACACGGCTCAGTTAAGATGGTATTAAGCTGGGTAAGCGAGGGACGTTCAAATCGAACTGGTTTTTTTTGGTTCTAGTTATACCTGAATGGGCAATAGCGTGCTGGAACTACTATCAATAGTTAGGGGCACTTGTGTCCTATAATATAATTGCCATTGGTCAGTCACGTGACAGATAAGTAAAAATGGCGGACAACGGTGTTAGTGTTTCCATGGAACAGCGTGTTGTGATGACGCTTCTTGTGAAAGAAGGCGTAAAACCTGCGAAAATTGACATAAGACTGCAATCACTATACGGTGATGAGACACTCAGACACAGTAAGACATTTGAATGGTGTAAACTTTTTAGAGACTACGGGTTTAAGATGGCATTAAACAAGAGAAAAAGTTAACGGCAGAATTATGATGGCATTAAACATGCACATGGAACACGCGTTTAAGGTGGCATTAAACATGCACATGGAACACGCGTTTACGGTGGCATTAAACATGCACATGGAACACGCGTTTACGGTGGCATTAAACATGCACATGGAATACGCGTTTAAGGTGGCATTAAACAGGAGAAGAAGATACACGCCATAGCATCGGGGAGGAAGGCTAACATCTGGTCAGGCAAAATATACTGACCAAGACCCTCACCTAGGCTTCCTCTATCCCTCCCTGGAAACGGGCTGTTTTCATGGCAGCCTGGCTAAATAAGTGAGGGATTTAAGTGATTCCTGTAGTAGTGAGCGATACGTAGATGAAGCTAAGCATAGCATAACCGCATGGAGGACCTTGTTCCACCTTCATCAGCACACTCGGGATGTGAGGAAAGCTACTGCAACCCACCAATTAACGTCCTTTTCAGCGCGCACATAATAGTCAACCTACTCATTGTATGCATTCGAAACAACAAGAAGAAGATACATCAAACAGGAAAATTAGATACACGGCAGTTTCTCAGTTTTGGTTTCAAAGAAATAAAAGACAGAAAAAAAACGAAGCCACAATTTATCGTCTGTTTGAAAGCGGCGGCTGCAGAGTATTTAAAACAAATTCAGTTGAAGAAACACTTGAAAGTGTCCCCTCACAGCCGTTCTACAAACCACGAGAATGCATTCAGAATTTGAAGAGAGCTATTAAAAGGCAAAAGCTGGAAAGCATCTACGAGTAGGTAGAGCATTCGGCGGACAGCCACTCTCCCCCTTCTCTCTCTTCTCTCACCTCACTCTGTTTCATTTGACTCTGTCCTACAGTCACACCCATGCACAACTTTCACACGCGCCCTCGTGGTAAAGCCCTTCCATAGCACTTTGGTTGGGCTAGCTTCTGAGGGCGCACAAACCTGGCATAGGTACATACAGATGCACACATGCATCCAAGCACTGGTTTATGCGTCCTGATATCGCCAAATTGACTACGGTCTGGGGTGGAAAATAGCGCGCCTCCGCCAGTAGAAACTAGTGAGGCAAACATCTAAGCAAAAAAAAAAAAAAAAAAGCATCTACGAGTGGTATTTTCGATCAACGTTAAGAATCAATATCTAACTTTGATGTGGTTTTGTTGACTGTCCCGTTCATAATTTTATGATTGTTCGTGCAGCCTTTTCTTCAATAAAAGAGTTATTATCTTTTGATGTGGTGAGAGGGGACTAACATGTGGCCCGACAAAAAATACTGTCACGCCAGTGTTAATCAGGATCAGGTAAAATATACCGATCGGACAATATTAGTCAGGGTTAAATTAGATATACTGACCGGACAATGTTAGACAGGGTTAGGTAAAATATACTAATCGGACAATGTTAGACAGGGTCAGGTAAAATATACTAATCGGACAATGTTAGCCAGGGTCAGATAAAATATACTAATCGGACAATGTTAGCCAGGGTCAGGTAAAATATACTAATCGGACAATGTTAGACAGGGTCAGGTAAAATATACTAATCGGACAATGTTAGCCAGGGTCAGGTAAAATATACTAATCGGACAATGTTAGACAGGGTCAGGTAAAATATACTAATCGGACAATGTTAGACAGGGTCAGGTAAAATATACTAATCGGACAATGTTAGACAGGGTCAGGTAAAATATACTAATCGGACAATGTTAGCCAGGGTCAGGTAAAATATACTGATCGGACAATGTTAGCCAGGGTCAGGTAAAATATACTAATCGGACAATGTTAGCCAGGGTCAGGTAAAATATACTAATCGGACAATGTTAGCCAGGGTCAGGTAAAATATACTGATCGGACAATGTTAGCCAGGGTCAGGTAAAATATACTAATCGGACAATGTTAGCCAGGGTCAGGTAAAATATACTAATCGGACAATGTTAGCCAGGGTCAGGTAAAATATACTGATCGGACAATGTTAGCCAGGGTCAGGTAAAATATACTGATCGGACAATGTTAGCCAGGGTCAGGTAAAATATACTGATCGGACAATGTTAGTCAGTGTCAGTCACAACATACTGACAAACACTTCCCACCTTAATGCCACGCAGTTCCCCCTAGAAACAGGAAGTTGTCATGACAGCCTGGCCAACAAGGTACGGGCTTAACGAGATCGTACTATTAACCGATACGCAGAAAAAAACCAAGCATTACACAACCGCCTGAAGGATCCTGATTCCTATTCCTCAGCACGCTCGGAATGTGAAGAAAACTATTGCTACCTGCCATTTGACGCTCTGTTCAGGGGCCAGAAGAGAGTAATCTTACTCGTTGTTGGCATTCAACAGCAACCACAACAACAACAGCAACCACCACAACAGCAACTACCACAACAGCAACCACAACAACAGCAACAACCACAACAACAACCACCACAACAGCAACTACCACAACAGCAACCACAACAACAGCAACTACCACAACAGCAACTACCACAACAGCAACCACAACAACAGCAACTACCACAACAGCAACCACCACAACAGTAACCACAACAACAGCCACCACAGAAACAGCAGCAACCACAACAGAAGCAACCACTACAACCACAACAGCAACCACCACAACAACAGCAATCACAACAACAACAGCAACCACAAGAACAGCAACCACAAGAACAACAGCAACCACAAGAACAACAAAAGCAACCACAAGAACAACAGCAACCACAAAAACAACAAAAGCAGCCACAACAACAACATCAACCACAACAACAACAGCAACCACAAAAACAACAGCGACCACCACAACATTAACAGCAACCACCACAACAACAGAAACCACCACAACAACAGCAACCACAACAACAATAACAGCAACCACAAGAACAGCAACCACAACAACAACAACAGCAACCACCACAAAAACAGCAACCACAACAACAATAACAGCAACCACCACAACAACAGCAACCACAACAGCAACCACAACAACAACAGCAACCACAACAGCAACCACAACAACAACAGCAACCACAACAACAACAGCAGTCACAACTACAACAGCAACCACAACAACAACAAAAGCAACCACAACAACAACAGCACAACAACAACAGCAACCACAACAACAACAGCACAACAACAACAGCAACCACATCAACAACAAAAGCAACCACAACAACAACAGCAACAACAACAACAACAAATCGTATTGTTGTTCACTGTGACCTTCATGATGAAAACAAAGATGCAAGTACAAAGTTAAAAGACTGAGTAATACTCAGAAATGTTACCCGATCCCTGGGTTAGACGGTCGAGGAACACAAGACAGACAGTCGAGGAACACAAGACAGACGGTCGACGAACACAAGACAAACAGTCGACGAACACAAGACAGACAGTCGACGAACACAAGACAGACAGTCGAGGAACACAAGACAGACAGTCGACGAACACAAGACAAACAGTCGACGAACACAAGACAGACAGTCGACGAACACAAGACAGACAGTCGAGGAACACAAGACAGACAGTCGACGAACACAAGACAGATAGTCGAGGAACACAAGACAGACGGACGAGGAACACAAGACAGACAGTCGACGAACACAAGACAGACAGTCGAGGAACACAAGACAGACAGTCGACGAACATAAGACAGACAGTCGACGAACACAAGACAATCAAAAACCAAATATTGAACGTTATATGACTGCCATCTGTTCGCTGACTAAACTTTGAGAACCCCTGCTCCCCAGTAATGTCTGGAAGAGAACGATGATTACAGAATTGGACACAGCCCATCATTATGTCTCAATACTCTGTCCAATACTTTTAGGAGCAATGTGTCCCAGAGACAATATCACTGTCTTCCAGATTATATTCTTGCGTGATGCTTTTTACGGTTGAGAAGTATAAGGTTTTGCGGTGAAAAAAAATCTGTCTATTCTTTGCCCATAAATTAAAAAAATTGTGTTTTTTTTTGCGTTCGCCTTATTTATCTATTCCTCAAAGGCGCGTGTGCGTTACACTGTGGTTTTTATTTTGCGACTGTCGGTCCAGTGCATCCGACTTCAGCATGCATTTTATGTAAGGGTCTGCTTCCTCCTGCATTTTCTAAGGGTTTGCTTCCCCGGGGTAACGGCCGGTGCTGTGATGGGGATCGAACCCAGCACCTTCTGGTTGTGAGCCGTGCCACTTAACCACTAGGCCACGCCGTCCCCTGCCCATAAATGCCTCATTGATAGAAGGCTATCAAATACTTGGTGTTGTTCACTTTGGTTAGAGTGGGGCAGTTAACTTGAGAGACGGATCAGTTTCGGAGGCTTTAGCGTGTGAATCCTTACCTATTTACAATCTGTTATTTATCCATTCTGTTGCATGCCTGTGAGACATGGGAAGTGTTTAGTAGACATACCGGACGGCTCATTCGTTTTCACTTGAGCTGTCTGCATTAGCTGCTCAGGATAGAGTGATTAACTCTGAAATGCTTCAAGCTAAGTCGAGTCATCCCGTAACCGGTGAGGTCGTTGGGGCACACGTGAAGACACCCCCACAACTCACGACACTTGTCTCTGATAGCGACTGCTGCCTGTGTTGTCGTCTCTAGTCGGAGATTGATCCATTATTTTATTTTGTCCTCTCATCTCTTTTGGGGACGATCTCTCCGTTGTTGCTGTTGTTGCTCTTGATGTTGTTGTTGCTGTTGTTGTTCAATGTCCACGATAAGTATGTTTACTAATGTGTGCGTCCTGAATACGGATGTGACGGGTTGTAGTTGCTTTCCTCACATCCCGAGCGTGCTGAAGATGGTGGGTTGTAGTAGCTTTCCTCACATCCCGAGCGTTCCGATGAAGGCTGGATGAGAGATTGTGCTGCTGGTCAGTCATAGTCTTAATATGTACTTTTATATGGGCAGATGACCCCGTGCTTATCCCAGTTCTGGTGTAAGCTGGATGTAGCCGGAAGGAGATTTCCTGCTTAGCGGGCTAGGCTCGAGCGGCTTATTCAAAATTATGTTAAATTGTGTTTAAAATCTACCCAATCTATTGACTATGGTATGGAGATAAACGCTGGAAAGACAAAATTAATGACCAACAACGCTACGGGCTTCAACAAGAAGATAAAAGCTAACGGTCAGGAACTCGAAGTGGTTGGCCGTTTTAAATATCTTGGGTTGATTGTCAGTGATGAAGGATCAAAATGTGAGGGGTTGGCCAGAATAGCGCAGACAATAGCGGCGCTTGCACGGCTTAACGCAATCTGGCAAGATAAACGGTTAGCACTAAGCACGAAAATCAGATTAATGCGTACACTGGTCCTGTCAATATTCCTCTATGCTTGTGAGACATGGACAGTTATAGCTGACCTTCAACGAAGGATACAGACCTTGGAGATGAGATGTTTCCGAAAACTTTTAAACGTCACGTACAAAGATCGAGTTACAAACAAGGAAAATACGAGATAGAATTACAACAGCAATAGGGCCTTTCGAAGATCTCTTGGCAACTGTCAAAAGAAGGAAACTCGCTTGGTACGGTCACATATCGAGATCAAATGGTCTTGCAAAGACAATCCTCCACGAGAAGGTTCATGGCAGACGACGAAGAGGCCGGCCCAAAAAGAGATGGGAGGACAACATAAAAGAATGGACCAGTCTCCGACCAGAAGAGTCACGAGCAGCGGCATCTGACAGAGAGGGATGGCGTGGTGTTGTGAGGATGTCTTCATGTGTGCCCCAACGACCTCACCGGTTACGGGATGACCTGACCTGACCTGACTTGACCCATCTATTACGAGATCCTCGCCGGTGCTACGGAGTCCAAGACGTTTAAGGATGTAACGGTCAAACTCTATAAAGCATTAGTTAGACCTAGATTAGAGTTCTGTGTACAGGTGTAGAGGGGATATAAATATACTGGAAAGAATACACAAAAGGGCGATAAAACTGATAGTGGGATTCCACAATTACAGTTATGAGGAAAGACTCAGAAAAACCGATCAACAATGTCTAGAAAAGAGAAGAATTCGAGGTGATTTAATACATTCTTCTTCTTCTACGTTCGCTCTCAATCTTCCGCTACCAAACTCTGAACAGGTGTTTGCAAAGTAGTAAGATGTAGTCCAGAGATTGGAATGCGTTGTGTCGCAAGTTTACAGTCTGACTGTCATGTTTGCACATTTTGGTCCGACACATCCGTTTTCGGCAGAACTTGATACATGTTTTTTAGATTAACAAAGGAACGGATAAATTAGACTATAAAACGTTTCTTCAAAGTACAACCACCTACAAGAACAAGAGGCCATAGCTACAAATTAACTAAAGAAAGGTCCAGATTAGATATTAGAAAACATATTGTTTTAGTCAGAGAGCGGTCAATGTTAGGAATGCATTGTCACAGGAAGTAGTGGCAGCAAGGAGAATTAATGAATTTAAAAACTGATTATATGCGCATAGCTTTTAGAGCAAGGTAATGTAAATGAAACTGGTTGTATACAGACTCTGCAGAGTCTTCTAAACCAGGATAAAGACGTTAGGTTAAGTTAGGTTAAGTTAAGATAATAAACATTGTAACTTATCAAGAATGCAACTACATACCCTTATATAATTGTCATATGTTTTTGTTTTTATCCAGGATCTTTCGTAGCGGGAAGTTTCAGAACAATG